>SJYQ01006306.1:152016-262584 GCA_006410935.1 Redunca redunca
CCCCCCACCCCCATTAAACTCAACTAATATTCAGAGCTTTTCTGCACATGGAAATAGGAACATGTAGAGTGTCTTGTTTCACATTCTTCAGGGGCTTCCTGCTCAAGTCAGAACACAGTCCCTAAATTCCCGGAGACTCTCAGCTGTGGAGCCCCTGCCTTACCATAACACCTTCAGAAGCACCCTGGGCTCCAAGAGAATCCAGCCACTTGTCACTCTCAAAGGGTGCCTGGCCTTCACAGGTTCTCAACTAACTTTTCTTTGAACAGCCTGCCCTGATGTGTCACCAAAGTCCAGCTCTTCCTCAAGGAAGCCCAGCCCTTGTGTCCTTCAGGAAAGCCTCTCCAGCTTCTTGTAAGATCCGGTGCAAACCTCTGGGAACCCGTCACATTACTATTCAGCTCACGCACCTAAGAATCAAGACATTTTTCATCTGCACCTGTTCGAACTAGCTCATACCTGATGATTAACGATAGCTTGCTGAGGAGATGAAAAGGTTTGGGGTGATTCATAAAGAGTGCTTTCTTAATTTCTCTTTGATAAAGGTTATGGTAAAATGTCAGTGCCACTAGAGGGCACAGAATTATAACGGAATTTTCCCCGGACACTCCCTCAAATGAGAGGTTTGTCTTCTGTATCAATCTCTTCACACAGTTTCTAAATGTATATCTTAGAAAGAGCAAATAGCTGTATTCAAATTACTTCCAGGAAGAAGCATTTAAGTAGTTGGCCGAAAGACAGGAGTGCAGCCATACTAACATAACGGGAAGAAAATAGAAATCTGGTATAGCCAAGTACGATAAATAGGACTTTGTGAATAAAACGGAAGGTAGTGCTAGGAAAAAGATAAAAACGTAAGTATAATTCCAAGATATCGTTACTTCATGATTTGGAACTGTTTAAAAATATTCAATACAAAAGACAGATCTCTACACATAAGCTTTTATTTCTTCAGGAAAAGTGAAGAGGGGTATTGAGGCTAATTCTGTGTTTAGAATAAAATCTCAAGTCCTGTTATGAAACAGCTACTAGAAACTTTCCGACACTTCCCTTTTTAAAGGAAAAACAGTCAAATATATTAACATGATAATAGGCTAAAGCTTTTTATTTCTAAAGTTAATATAGTCTAGTAGTTTAAAATCTGGTTTTGGTTTTTGTTTCTGTGGCTTTTGTTTTGTTTTTCTTCATGAAATAACCTTAAGTTTGAATTCCGACTCAATTTCTCATTAGTTTTGAAAAAGTATTGACTTTCTCACAACCTCACTTTCTTCCTTATAAACCTGCAGTGCTCATTTGTGAGGCTCTGGTCAGAATCAAGTGAAATAATTCTTGTTAATCACAGTGCCTCGTGCACAGTAAACACATAGACATATCTGCTGTTATTTTGCTTGGACGGTGGTAACTGGCACACAATTTTAGTAATTCCTAGGAAAATAAATTTTGATAGTTGCGGGGATGAACATGGTGAGACTTTTTGAGCCCATCCCCTGCTCTGTCTGCTCCCCCACCAGCCTCTCTTCACACCCGTGTCCACTCACACCTGCACTGTTTCTGCACCCCTAGGCAGAGGCTGCTCTGCACGGACCACGCCTCACCTACTGAGGGCAGGGCTAGGATGGGTCCCTGCTATGTAGGAACCATCATGTCAACTGGCAGTTTCTTATGATCTCTGCCATTGCCCCAGGTTTCCTAATTTCTGTCCCTTGGTAAAATATATAGAGAATCTCAGCATCACATCTCTAAGAATCCCCGATAGAGTAAAAATTATACTGTGGTCCACAATGCTGACACATTTGAAATAATCAGCTTTACTGAATCAATGGTTATGAGATACCTAAGACACACAACTATAGTTGCTGTGCTTGTAGGTTTGGTTCTGATTTGACAGGAGGAAATAAAAGTTAAGGGAAAGGGTGGCCTGGCCTAAAGGCATTCCACTCAGGCGTTAGGGGACTTCAGTTCTTCTTCCAAGGCAAACAGCTGAGCCTTGGGCAAGCAGCCAACAATAGTTTTCCATTTCTTCATCAGCAAATGTCCCTTTTGCTCTAACGGTTGAGGATTCTGTTCATTACCACCACTCTGGTTGACCTGGCATTTCACAGTGGATCAAAAAGCATCCACATCACACAGAAAAGTAGCACTTCCATCAGTTGTGAGTTGATCAGAACTATGACCATGACTCGATGGGAAGTGTGTAGAGGTGGTGGGGCCAGAACAGACAAGGGGCTGGGCAGGTCCAGAGAAGGAGAGGGGAGCGGCATGTGGTCACGGGTATTCTGTAAAACCAGCTCACAACTGGTTATTCTGCCTTGAAAGTCTTTCCCGAGCACCTCTAGCTCTTGTATAGAATGTTCCATATTACTATTCTAGAGTGCCCTTCAGATGGAAAATATAATGCATAGAAAACACACTGAAGTAAAATAGTTTTAGTAGCTATTTTCAGTGCAAACCATTTCTAAGTAGATTTCAGAGAATAAAACCTTCCATGGTCATACATTTCAAGCAGACATCTCACAACAGTTGAAAGCACACCCACCTCCAAAGGATGGGGAGTGAAATCAGCTCATGTGCTCGACACTAGAAATAAACACTTGCTTTGGAAAAGATGGCTGTCTTTTACCTTTCTACCTCTTGGTAAGGCTCTAAAGTAACATTATAGGTGGAATATACACAGCTATATCATTTCACTCTTTGTCTACCCTCTCCTCTGATATTAGGTTTTAATATTTCAACCAAAAGAAAAGCAGTTTCCTAGCAACATCTGTGTTCAAAGGCACAGCAACAGAAAAAAAAAAAAAAAAGCTTGATCATAGCACTCTGTTTTTCCAACAGTTAATTCCTGCCTTTTGAGAGAAGTTAGCTGGTAGTGAAGAAGCTAGGTACACAGGGGGAAGCCATTAGAAGAGGTGTGCAGCCTCACGTGGCCTTTCCTTCCCAGCACGCTCAGGCGGGGTGTCAGAGTTTGTGGCTAAACCTCTCTTTTCAAAGGGAGCCTGCAGAGACACTGAAATACAGCCATGAGCTCTTCCGTGTGCCTGCCTGCTCAGTTGCTCAGTCAGTCGTGTCCGACTCTTCGACATCCTATGCGATGTAGCCCCGGGCTCCTCTGTCCATGGGATAGTCTTCAGGCAAGAATGCTGCAGTGAGTTGCCATGACCTCCTCCAGGGGCTCTCCCAGACCCAAAGACTGAGCCCCGGTCTCTTAAGTCTCCTGCATTGGCAGATAGGTCCTTCACAGCTAGCGCCATCTGGGAAGCCTGCGTTTCAGTACACGTTCTGTTTAAGATGTGGAAGGGATAGGAAACCCAGAGGCAAGGCGGCTGGGTTCCTGTAACTCTCATAACAACCACCTGTGAATGCTTGGGCTGGTCCCCTCTGGGGTGTCTCAACTTCTAGAAAACCAGAGAACCGATCTCAGAGGCCCTTCCCAGCTCTAAACCTCTGCTGATCACCACCTTTGATGCTACTTTAAAGTGTTACGCATTTGCCTAATCAACATTTCGGTTTCCCACCTTGCCACACGCTCAGGAAAGCACCCATGAGAAGTCAGGCAACTGGTTCTTTTCCTGGAAATCTGTCCCGCCTTCCCAAACCTTCCTTCCAGCTAGCACGCTGGGCCCAGCAGTGCCAGTGAGACAAGGGACCTAACCTTCGCAGTGGGATGGGGTCAAGTGTGCAAGAAGGAAAACTGCTCGTTCAAGGCGAAATGCTTCTCATTTTCCTGCCTGCACAAAAGCCAAGATTTTCACGCTGAAAGCGTGCACACGAATCCTTCTAAGCCTCTAGATCTTTCACCCTGAAAGCCCTGCGCGGAAACTCCGGGGGGAGTCTAAATATAGCGACGCCAACTCCCTCGCGCTCCGCCTGGTCCTAGCTTGGCCCTAGGACTGGCGCGCTCGCTCTGGGGCGCTCTCTCCCTTGGCCTGAACCTTGGGGGCACTAGGCCGCTCCCTTGCCCCTCCACGTGTGCGCGCGCGCGCGGGTGGAAGTGAATTAGGGGGCAGTCACGTGGCGCCGCAGCCAGCTGCACTGAGCGCCTCCGGGAAGCGCCCGCGGCGGCCAGGCTCGGGCACCGGGCGGGAGGGGGCACGGGGTCGCGCCGGCGGCCGGGAGCCGGCGAGTGGGCTGCGCGGACATCGCAGCGATGACAGGAAGAAGGAAGGGGTCAGCGGGGCCGTGCGGCCGCTGCCCGAGGCAGACCGGAGCCGCCACGGGTGTGCATACACGGAGGAGCTGGCAGAGCATCTCCAGAGCTGGGGGCAGCTCACAAGGGACTCACGCCTCGGCTTTCGGCTTCTGGAAGCAAAAAGGCACTGGGACTCACTATCTCGGAACCATCTGTTCTGGCTTTGCGGTGGAACCCCGGTTCTTCCTTCAGTTTAACTAGTGATCATTTCCTTCCTATTTGAGGGGGAGGGGAGGGGTTCCACTCTTTGGATAGAAGTTCCCAAGCCCAGCTTCCTCTCGGCGTCTCCCGCACAGCAGCTCACGCCTTTTAACGCCGCTGTCTCGCTGAAGGCCAGACGCTCGGCGGCCTCCCTCCTACCCCAGGGGGAAGGGGGTTTGGGGCGGCCCGCTCTTGTGTCGGAGGCGGCGGGAGAAGCCTCTCACTGCGTAAGTGGCAGCAGAGAGGGGTGGGGAGAGGACCCAGCGAAGTTGGGGTCCTGGACTCTCCATCCTCCAGGGTTTCTCCCCCCGCCCCCAGGCTCAGGGGCTGCCGCCGCCGCCACCGCCAAGAGACTTCGCCTGTTTATGACTTTCTCTGACTTCAATGCAAATTGCTTGACGGAGGGACCTGGTCTGTCCTCCCCTGCTTCGCGCCGCTGTCAGGCACAGCCCAGTGCCAGTCGTTCACCGCGGAGAAGCGGAGTTTTGACGCACCTCACCCCACCCCACCCCTGGCTGGCAAGGATGTCCAGCTCCTCTATCTGATGCTGGGATGGAAAGTCACAGCCCGCAAGCCGGAGGAGTTTGCGGCGGTGAGATGCCCAGCGCCCGTCTCGCCGACTAGGCAGTCGCGTCCCGCGGGGCTGCACCCTGAACGCGGAGATCCGAGCGCCCCCGCCCGGAGCCTGGGCCGCCGCGCTCGTGGACTGGCTGGTACCTGGAGGGCAGGGCTGGGCCGTTCCCGCGCACACCCCTCGCGGAAGGACGACGGGACGAGCCCGCGCAGCGGTGCAGCGGCGGGAGGAAAGGGCGCCTGCCTCTCCTTTTCCTCCTGTGGGTACGAGGCGGGCGCACCTTCCAATAGCTCCGAAGCCCCGGGGAGAACACCCCGAACTCCGGTCCCTGACAGGGGTTTCGGAGCCGCAGGTCCCCTCCGGCGTGGGGAGCCTGGGACGCGGCGCGCGCGCGCAGGAGCTCGCTCTCCAGTCCCGGGGGGCCCTTCGCCAGGAGGGAGTTTCCGCCTCGGGGACCGAGGAGCCTTCTTGGAGTGACACCCCGGCGACACGCCCCGATTTCGCCCAAGGAGCTGAAGGCTACTGGACACCTGGACTTCTCGCCTCCTCCGCGCGCCCTCTCCGCCCCACGGCGCGCAGCTCTCGGGCCGCCGGGCGCCCCGTCGGGGGCGGCTCCCTCCTCGAAAGCGGCCGGCGCGCATGAGGCCGCGGCCCCCTCCGCCGGGGCCCCCCTCGCGGTGCCCGCGGTGATGCCATGCCCCGCCAGCACGCGGGCGGCGAGGAGGGCGGCGCCGCCGGGCTCTGGGTGAGGAGCAGCGCGCCGGCGGCGGCGGGCGGGGGGCGCACGGGCGGCGGCATGAAGGATGTGGAGTCGGGCCGGGCTAGGGCGCTGCTGAACTCGGCGGCCGCCGGCGGCGACGGGCTGCTGCTGCTGGGCACCCGCGCGGCGGCGCTGGGTGGCGGCGGCCTGCGGGAGAGCCGGCGGGGCAAGCAGGGCGCCCGGATGAGCCTGCTCGGGAAGCCGCTCTCCTCCACCAGCGGCCAGAGCTGCCGGCGCAACGTCAAGTACCGGCGGCTGCAGAACTACCTGTACAACGTGCTGGAGAGGCCCCGCGGCTGGGCGTTCGTCTACCACGCGTTCGTGTGAGTACCCGCGTCCCCGCCTCGCGCCCCCCGCACCGCGGCGGCCGGGGGGACCCTCCTGCCGGGTCCCCGGAGAAGCCCGGCGCCCACGCCCTGGCCGGCCGCGCGCGTATACACGCACACACACAAATACACGCGCCCACACGCTCGCGCGCGCGCACGTGGTGGGTTTTATTTCTTTGCACGTGTTTAGGGTCTCCCTCCTGGCGCCTGCCACCTCCCTGATCCCCACCCCCTCGCCCCTGCAGACGGAGACTTCCCCGTGGGGCACCCAATGAGCTTCCCGGCCGCTCTGGGCGCTCACGGACAGAGCCGGGCAGGCGCGGGACTCGGGCTCCGCGGATAATTGGGAGCGATGAAATCCCGAGATGCGTCCGTTCCAACCGAGGGGGGCGCCCGGGAGCTGAGAAAGGCGCTTGAGACCGTGCGCCCGCGTGGAGCTTGAGAGAGTGTTGGAGAGGTTAGGAGGTGATGGCGGGGTAGACGCGGCTCAGAGAGGCAAGGCGCAGGCCTGGGTCTTGGTCCGGGGCGGAGCTGGGGAGGCCACTGCGCGGTGGGGACAGCAGCTAGGTTGCCAGCGCGCCCGGAAACACGCCTCGCAGACCTCAGCCGCAGCTAACGGAAAATCTCTTCGTGCAAGTAATCCTTCCTGTCGCAGAGGTGGCAGAGGTCTGGAGGAGGCGAGCAGGGCCAGGCGAGGTGATGTTCGCTCAGGCGCCGAGGCCGAGGCCGGCGTGGAGTCTGGCGCTGGCGCGCTGGGGCGCGGGCAGAGGTGCGGGGCACATGGCCCGCCCGGGACTGGGATCAGGCAGTGGGTGAAGTTGGCACTGGTGGTTTGGAGCAGAGCGTGTGCGTGTTAAGTAAGCCTCACCATCTAGCAAAGAATGCTTAATGAGAAAATGATTGGAAGCAAATGTTTATTTTTCCCTGAGGCATTTAAAACCTTTCAGTGGCTTTAAAGTTTACTACTGTTTTTCCCACAACGTCCATTCATTCAATCTCCTGTTAGAATTACGTTTACGGTAGTTTTTATGCCGTTACACCTTCATCTTTCCTTTTCTGCTTCTTTTTTTCTCCTCTCTTTGTCGTTCCCCTTTTCTGCTTCTTTTTGTCAAAATGGAATATGAAAGTTTCGGTCTCGGGAGGCCGGTAGAGAAAGTTGCAGGCACTCCCCGATAGGTTCCTTGTTTCCTAGTTTAAAAAAAAAAAAAAAACGGTTTGGAAGACATGAATTAGGTGCCTTTTTAGAAACGAGGCATGTCATCGAAACACAGCTCTCACCTGAGATGGAAGATTGGCATCAAGTCCAGAAACACTTTTGAAATAACATGGAGGAAGGGGCTGGTTTTGTAAATAGGTGAGCCTGGAATTTTACCACATAGTAGTCAGGAAATTGGTGGAGTCTACAATCTGTGGGGCGCTGGTGTCTGGAAAATTTTACAGTCCCAGATTGATGTGAACATCTAGCACTAGGCAGAATATTCCAGCCAACTTTCCATCTTACAACGTACACAAGGAGAAAGTTGTGTAGTATCATTATTACATCAAAAGTATAATGTTTGCAAGATTCACATTTCCTTAAATGTGGTTACTGTAGTAAATGCTAGTCTTAAGAAGCACTACTGATACTTTACATGTTCATCCACTCTGAGTTGATATATAATTAATCCTATTACCTGATGAGCCTGATAAATTTTTTTGACCTATCAGAATCCACTAAAACATTTAGCAATATGATCTGTGCTCAGTTGGGCAACAAAGTATATACTGTATGGAAGATGATTTTTTTACAAGAGTTTGCTCATAATATTCATAACTCTGATTTTACAATATGATGCTACTTGGCGGCCTTGAATTTTTGGTAGTTTTTGTATTGTATATTCAGAAAGGGTTAGAGACAACCTTGCTTAGTGCTCATGCTTTGTATTTGCTAAGTGTTACCCTTGAACATGAATGAGGGCTTCTTGTAATGCAACATTTTATTTTCAATGTGTTAGGATATAACAGGCTTTTCTGGCCTTACAGAATCTTAAATTTTTGATAAATGATTGTTCAAGAGGTTCAAGTTTGAATAATTCTCTACTCACCAATCTTTATCAGTCAGCCAGTGTCTTTAGAGGTAGAAACAAAACAAATTGTGTACTTATCAATACCGCATGCTATTGTAAACTTTTGAATTAGTAGTTTCCAGAGTCTAAACCAATGACTGAGTGATGGGGCAGGGGGTGCTAGACTCATGTTGCCACAAAGTCGGAATCATCTTCTAGGAGGTTGTGCACAACTACAGCTGGCCTAGGAGGACAGGCCACTTGTGATTTAAGTAAGCTTTCAAATAGCTGGGCTTTATACATTAGATTCATCAAGGAAAGTTACTTTGAACTATAAGTCTAACAAGACAATTAATAATAAAAGAAACTATAAGAAAACAATTCCTAAAGCAGTGCAAGTAACTAATTCCTTGCCAACCTGGGAATCCCCAAATCTTACTTTAATAACAGTTTTTGTAGCACATTATGGTTCTTGCCAAGAACAAGTGTGCTGTGATGAATGAGGTGTATACTTCAGGGATGGATTTACTCTGTTGATTTGTGTTTTCATTGCCAAGAAGCAAGAAAAGTATGTTTAAAATTATGTTTCTGGTAAAGAGACATTTCTGTTAAATATGCAAAAAACCATGATTGTAATGGTATTTTAATGGTATAAAGCATAGTTTCAAGTGTGTGTGTGTGTGTGTGTGTGTGTGTGTGTGTATGTGTGTGTATCCCCAGCCTGCTGATGAGATGGCTGGAAAGAGCAAGAGATGACCTGCTATAAATACTTTCTTCCCATCTTTGTGAATCGCTGGAGATTAGGAAAGTCTCTTCTTTTATGATAATTTAGGATTGACCAGGCAACCATGTTTCCTAGCTTCCTGTTTTCAGCTGCCCTTTAGTTTAATAGAAAGTGAAAGAAAGTGAAGTGACTCAGTCGTGTCTGACTCTTTGCGACCCCATGGACTGTGTAGTCCATGGAATTCTCCAGGCCAGAATACTAGAATGGGTACCCTTTCCCTTCTCCACGGGATCTTCCCAATCCAGGGATCAAACCCAGGTCTCCTGCATTGCAGGCAGATTCTTTACCAGCTAAGCCACAAGTGAAGCCCAAGAATACTGGGGTTGGTAGACTAACCCTTCTCTACTGGATCTTCCTGACCCAGGAAGATCGAACTGGGGTCTCCTACATTGCAGGTGAATTCTTTGTCAACTGAGCTGTCAGGGAAGCCAAATGCATGGTTGGCTCCATATATAAATTTGTGGTGTATCTTTGCCTGGCTCAATGCTATGGATCAGAATGTGTAGATACTTTATGTCTAAGCTGGAAACCTAGAAGCCATTCGTGATGTCTTCACTTTTCTCAGGCTTGCTCCTGCTGGCCACCCATACGAACAGGAAAATCGGTGTGTTCACTTTATAAGTTTGTTTTTTTTTCCTTCAGATCCATTCCCTTCTCTCTTTTGCTACTGCGGTTCTCCCTGTCTGTTTCTCTGTACATCTCCGTTGGATTCTCTGATTTGTGTTATGATCCTTCCAGCTCTTTGCTCTGACAGCAAAGTGTTTTCCTAAAATGCACACCTTATCACATTATCTCCTTGCCTGTAATCTTTCCAAGACCTCCATCTATCCATCCATTTATTTACCAATCCATCTGCAAATATTTGAATCTCCATTTTGCTAATTCCCAGATTAATAAGGTGGGGGCCTCCATTCTTAAGAAGGGGAAAGATTCCAGCAAGGGGTGAGTGTAAGCCTGTGAACAGCAGTGAAATACTGCTATTCTAGGAGCCAGTACAGAGTCTTGTAGGAAAGGAGGGGGACGTGGAGCCCAGGGTGGAAAGTTCAGCACGGGCTCCAGAGAGGAAATGAAGCACAAGCTGAGTTTTGGCAAATGACTAGTTAATTTTCAGGTGTGAAAGCAAGGGTGGGAGGGGAGTATGGCGAGCCATCTTGCTGGAGGGAAAAGCATAGGTAAAGATGTGGAATTGGAATCATGTCAGTAGTTCCGGGTACTGGGGAGTATTTATAGGATGAGAACAACCTCAGGAAAAGAGGGCAGAGCAATAACACACATCCCTGACCTTGGGTGACTTCCAATGCCAGCCATGGAGTCTAGTCTTCATCCTGTAGGAACGACTGGTCACTGAATGCTGATAATCAGAGGGATGATGTCATCAGATAGGAATTTCAGAAAGATGTGGCTTTCATTGGTTCAGTCAGTGGATTGAAAGGTACCAAAGAGAACCAATGTGGCTGGTGAGAAGTTTTCAGCAGCTGGCCAACTTTCCCACTCATTCTCGTATTCTTCTATCCATAAATTCATGGATGTCTATAGAACAGGATTCAGTGATGTCTGTTGAACCGTGCCTTTCTCTGTTATAGGCAGGTGAGAGATGACTTCCTGAGGAGCTCGGGCAGCAACCGTGTGGACAAGAAGGAGGGATTTAATTAGAAAACAGTTAAGTAGGTAGAACTCGGCGTGTTTTCATCACTCCAGATGAGAAGGATGACTCTGAGCTGGGTGACTGGGGGAACAGAAGTACCATTCACTAAGATACGGGACAAAGGATGAGAGAACACGTTCAGGGAACATGATGAGTTCAGACTTGCACTCAGTGAGTCTGAGATGTTTGTAAGTCCTTGGCGGGGGGAGACTGCAAGGGATAAACACGTGATAGTGAACCTGCTGCTCCTGGTTTCTGTCCATTGAGTCTTAGACCAGCAGCCAGTGCCTGTCATTTTTTGTCAAGAAGAGAGCAAAAATAAGGAAAATGTATTTGAAGGAAGAACCACTTTTTCAAATCTGGAGCAGAATCTTGATGTCTAGAGCAGATATTTAGATTTGGAAGCTGCCAGCAGTTTTTTTTTTTAATTAATTAATTAATTTATTTTTTTACATGTTTCAATGCCATTCTCCCATCTCATCCCACCCTCTCTAGTTTTGTGCTGGTGAAAGCAATCACGAGGAGGAGTGAGTTAGCCCAGGGATGCAGAGTGGGACGAGGACAGGTGGAGGAAGGGTGAGAGCACCTCCCGCCGGCCGGCAGTGGAGGGCAGGTTAAGAGCTCACAGAAGACCTGGGGAAATGACAGCGACCTTGGGGCCGGGGGGATAAGCCAAGAGACTTTCTCTTCATTGAAGCAACGGAAGGAAGACGTGTACAGGAAGGAGCCGTGGTTGGTGTTTCCGCTGCTGCAGAAATGACTAGAAGAGATGTGCTAGGATTTTATTGGCTAGTGATGAAGGCGGTCGCTGATGGCATTTGCTGAAGCAGCTTCACTGAGATAACATCACACATGGGATTTAAGCGGGTTGGGGATGGCTGGGCTCTGGGAAGGTGGGGACAGGAGTGTAAGTTAACTCAGTTAACTCCAGCTTCATTGGATTGGCTCCCAAGACCCCTTCCCCACCAGAGCCCTAGCCTTGCTGTCTTGTGTCTTCTGCTAGACAATGTTTGCTCTCACTGTTCTCTGGGGTTTTCCCTACTCCTTACCCTCTGGCTGCCCAACTCCTATAGCTTCTTCAAAACACAGTTCAAAGATCACCTCTCTTGGGCTCATGTCCTGGATGCTGGGTTAATGCAGGTGCTTCTTGTCTCAGGTTCCCCGGCCGGGAATGTCATTACTGTGGTGCTTGCCAGGCCATGTGGTCATTGTTAGCTACTTGGTCTGTCTATCCCGTCAGAGGGTGAACTTCCCCTGCAGAAAACCTCCCTACAGATCTCTGAGTCCTAAGTACCTAGCAAGATGCCCTGTATCTAGTAGACCCTCCATAAACACTTGCTTTCAGTTCAGTTCAGTTGCTCAGTGATGTCCAACTTTTTGTGACCCCATGAACCGCAGCACACCAGGCCTCCCTGTCCATCACCAACTCCTGGAGTTTATTCAAACCCATGTCCATTGAGTCGGTGATGCCATCCAACCTTCTCATCCTCCGTCGTCCCCTTCTCCTCCTGCCTTCAATCTTTCCCAGCATCAAGGTCTTTTCAAACGAGTCAGCTTTTCACATCAGGTGGCCAAAGTATTGGAGTTTCAGCTTCAACATCAGTCCTTCCAGTGAATACCCAGGACTGATCTCCTTTAGGATGGACTGGTTGGACCTCCTTGCAGTCCAAGGGACTCTCAATAGTCTTCTCCAACACCACAATTTATAAGCTTGCTTTATGAGTAAGTAAATCATTTTCCTTGGAAACTTTCCATAGAGGAATTGCAGAGTGAAGCAGAGATGAAGGAATTACCAGCGTTTGTGATTTTCTTGCTGCAGTCCATGGGGTCACAAAGAATTGGATGTGCCTGAGCAACTGAACTGAACTGGAGATACTGATGCTTTACTTCAAGGAGAAAGGTATGGGTCCAGAACTAGGAAGTCTTTGCTTAGCTTCCAACTTTCCCACTAATTCTCTTTGTGACTTGGAATGGGTAATTTCACCTTCCTGGGTTTCCAGATCCCATCTGTGAAGCAGTCACAGCAGGTTTGTGATGCAGCCACAGTAGTGGAGGTGGTGAGGGTCTGAAGTCTTATCCAAGGGGGAAGGAGTGTTTGTAATGAGTGCCTTGATACTTTTTCTTTTCTTACATTTGAATTCTGATTTTAATACTGAAAGCAGCAAATAGTTTTTGTTGTTGTTGTTAATATAGCATTAAACTAATAGTTTAAAATAGGACAAGATTATATTATCACATGATGCTGGGAGGGATTGGGGGCAGGAGGAGAAGGGGACAACAGAGGATGAGATGGCTGGATGGCATCACTGACTCGATGGAGGTGAGTGTGAGTGAACTCCAGGAGTTGGTGATGGACAGTGAGGCCTGGCGTGCTACGATTCATGGGGTCGCAAAGAGTCGGACACGACTGAGCGACTGAACTGAACTGAACCATACTCAGTAAAGCGGGTTTCCCAGGTGGTGCTAGTGGTAAAGAACCCACCTGCCAAGAGAGGAGACCTAAGAGACGTGGGTTCCATCCCTGGGTTTGGAAGATCCCTTAGAAGAACCCACTCCAGTATTCTTGCCTGGAGAATCCCATGGACAGAGGAGCCTGGTGAGCTACCGTCCAGGGGGGCCGTCACAAGAGTTGGACACAGCTGAAAGAACTTAGCACACATACTTAGCAATGTAGTGTCTTTGAGATCAAGATTAGCCTAACTGCCCACACCACTGCTTTCAGATTTTCCACGTGATCTTTTCAAAATTTCCCTTCCTCAGCTCTGAGCTGCAGGCCCACCTCCTAATTATTTGCATTAACTCCTAACTCCTGGTGAGGTCTGTGGGCCGCATAGCAGCCAAGGGGGTCTTTCTGAGGAATTAAACAGATGACGCCACTCCCCCATTGGAGGAGGAAGGGTCTGTTTGCTGCCTGTCTCTGTCCAGTGTCTTAAGGGAGGCGGGGGGTGGGGAGGCTCTCATCCACTTCTCTGCTGTGTCTCCTGGACACAGACCCATGTCCCCACATAGAAGATACTTCATGCTTGCAGACTGAAGCCCTTACTGACACCCCGCACTTCCCCCAAATACACGGATGATTTCCTGGAGGAAGATGGAATTTGACTTTCTCAGCCACTCCCTGTGTCAGGGCTCAAACAGACCTGATGAGTGACTTTTTTATTTACATATGTATTCTGTTCAGAGTTAAGCCTCTGTCTGCGGAAATTGATGTTTGCATTTTATTTTTGCTCCTGAATTCTTTGAAAAACCGCTGATTTCCCTTAAATACAGTGAGGCCTTGTACAAGTTACACTGCTTTATGCCCTGCTAATCTAGTTACATTTTAATAAAATATATATGTATAATAAAATGCACATGTATAATAAAACATAAAATGCTCAAATCAATCTGTTTTCAGAAATTGAAACAATGCTGTAGTATTCGAGGATCATATTACAATTAGAAATGTTGAAAGTGTTAAAATCTTAGTCTTGGGAACTTTATGGCCTGAGAGAAATGAAACGTAAGAGAAGTGTCTGACACTTTGCGACCCCATGGACTGTAGCCTACCGGGCTCCTCTGTCCATGGGATTTTTCCAGGCAAGAGAACTGGAGTGGATTTCCATTTCCTTCTCCAGGGGATCTTCCTGACCCAGGGATCAAACCCGGGTCTCCTGCATTGTAGGCAGACGCTTTACCGTCTGAGCCACCAGAGAAGTCTGGTTTATATTACAATTAGAAATGTTGAAAGTGTTAAAATCTTAGTCTTGGGAACTTTATGGCTTGAGAGAATTGAAACATAAGAGAAGAATATTTCAAAATGGCATGAAGTCTTGATGCAGAAACCACTACAAGCCAGGAGGGTAGCCAGCCGTCTTTTAATAATTGCTTGTGAAGAGCAGGTTTTAATTTTTAATTGCAAATGGCTATTTTGGCAGATGAGAGCTCAGCAGAGCAAGTTTTCACCCAGCCGGCCCCTTTGAAACTGCGTGAAGCACAATTGCGGGCCGGCCACAGCTTCCAGTTGTGTTTAATGATGGGTAGATGTTTTCATTACAATTTTCTTTTCCTTCAGCCATTTCATGGATACTATTTGAAGTGTTATTTGGTTTCAACAGGGGAGACAGATTGGCCACACCACTGCATTTTTCATAATTTTTAAAATAGCTTGATGGCTCTCAGAGTTTTAGGCTATCCTTTTGATCCTTTGTGATCAGTTTCCTAAATGCTACTGAAGTCATCTGTTTATAAACTGAAAAATGCTTTGCACTTTTTCCATTTTAAATCTTTGTCTATATCTGCACACATGTATTCCATATACACTCTATCCTAGCAGAGAACTTGTTAGTGCAAATATTTACATTTACCTTATTTTTGCTCCTCTACAAGTAAATAGGGGCTTCCCTGGTGGCTCAGAGGTTAAAGCATCTGCCTGCAATGCAGGAGACCTGGGTTCGATCCCTGGGTTGGGAAGATCCCCTGAGAAGGAAATGGCAACCCACTCCAGTATTCTTGCCTGGAGAATCCCATGGATGGAGGAGCCTGGTGGGCAAAGAGTCTGACACGACTGAGTGACTTCACTTTCGCTTTGACAAGTAAATAAGGCATTTGAATAAGATGCAATTGAAATAAAAAGATCATCCGGAGTTTATATCATACTTTGAAAGATATTAACTGTATATGAAGAAAAAACTTTTTTACACACTTAGTCATAGTGTTCGTTGCTTCCATTTATAGTACCTGGGAGGTAATTCGAGAAGCTCTCTTCCTTCTTCAGTCCGTGGGCAGGATGATCTTTATAATCACGTTGCTGTTGTTCAGTCACTCAGTCGTGTCTGACTACGACCCCATGGACTGCAGCAGGCCCGGCCTCCCTGTCCTTCACTATCTCTCAGAGTTTGCTCAAACTCCTGTCCATTCAGTTGGTGATGCCATCCAACCGTTTCATCCTCTGCCACCCCCTTCTCCTCCTGCCTTCAGTCTTTCCCAGCATCGAGGTCTTTGCAGTGAGTCGGCGCTCTGAATCCAGTGGCCAAAGTATTGGAGCTTCAGCCACAGCATCATGAACTACATGATAGTTCGACATAATTTCTCTTTTTTATTTAAATGATGAATTGTGATGAACACCCGGCAGGCATTGTGTGTATCGCTGAATGTGCTCAATGCTGGTGGTTCAGAAAGGGGAGTGATGTAGACCTTGACCACAAGGAAGTTCGCTGGGTAACAGTGTACCCAGGATGCTGAGTCAAGGGGAGTGCTGGTGACCACAGTCAGCCCCCGAGTTCCTGGAGGAAGGACTCAGAACCAGGCAGGCTGACTGAGAGCCTGCGTCCTTACCCACTGAATCCTGATCGTGGGCAGTGCTTGTGGGCGCAGGCCCCTCATTTCACGTGGATGGTGTAATTTAAAAACGGCTCTGGGGTCTGGTATAGCTCTTAGCAATATAGTATATGCAAAATAAGTATTTTAGTATTAGCAACATTTGTTTCTCTGTCTCCAAATTCTAATCAGCCCAAGTTTTAATTTTTCCATAAAGTTTTTCTTGATAGCTCTGGCTTATTTCCTTCCTTTTATTTACCTCCCATAGCTTTTATTATTTGGACCATGTATTTTACTCCTTAATTACATTCTTGCATTGCTTTCTAATTGGATTGTTTAATGCTTCACAAATAATTTGTGTCTAAAGAAACCAAAGTACCTTTTTTTTTTTGTATCTCCTATGGCATCAANTATGGCATCAAGCCCAGATTTTTAGCCTTTGTTTTTAATCAAAATTTACCTCGTTTATTGCTACCAGGAGGACTATTTGAATGTTATAACATTTTAGTTTTCAAAGAGAAATTTCCTTAAATTCTACTAATTTTAATTGTAGAGCCACTTATATTAAGAACCCGTATTGTTATAATAACTTCTTAATAGCATTTCCTATAAACATATTTCAAACTTATACACTCATTGCAGAATAACTAAAATTCACGTAAAATAGCAGCAATTGCTTGTTTACATTTCATAATGGCTGAAGGTAGAACTATTGGCTACAGACTGATTTTACAGAATTTTCTTTCTTTAAACTAATAGAATACTTGTGTTTTCTTCACACTAGTATAGATGTCTTCCATTTAGGCTCCATGCTCCCCTCCTTCATACACATAGGGGAAGCCCTTGATATTTCTTCTCTTCTTTCCTTCATTTGTCCCGTCATCTTTCCCCAAATTAAACTGCTCCTAGGTTTGTTTTTTTTTTTTCTCCTCTCTTGGCATCCATATTTCTGGAATGAGGTTTTTCCTCATTTCTTTTTACCACATTGTATTATTTGATTTCTCTTCCTTTTAAAGCTGTCTGCTCTTAATCAGGAGATGCGCTGACCTTATAATTCCTTACAGGCTGTCGGAGTGTCCTGCATCAGCAGACTGGGCCACCTAATGTACTCACTGCCCTGTAGCAATTAACCGAGGCCTCTAGAAAGATGTGAGGCTTAGAGAAAACTCTTTTTCCTGGGTTTTAGTTAGGCTCAGGTTTCTGAAGAAATCAGAGAGTGAAGCCTTAAAATTGCTCTAAGGCTTTCTAATATATACCTATTATTTCTGAAATCTGGGAGTAATCAGAGATGCAATGAATAATTTTTTTTTAAATTATCCTTTCCATTTTGGAAGTTCACTACTGTATATAACTGATATACTAGAGGTTATTTTTTTATTTCTGATGGAATTATTGTAGAAAAAGGCATATTAAAGAAATCTAACTATGTATAGAGTTAATATGTAACATAGAGTTAAATAGCAATTAACTTAAAAATATTCATCACATGTACATTAATAGATGAATGGACAAAGAAAATGTGAGATATAGATATATATATATATATATATATAAAATGGAATATTGCTCAGCCATAAAAAAGAATGAAATCTTGCCATTTGCAGTGATAGGGTTGGATGTTAAGGGCATTATGCTAAGTAAAATGAGTCAGAATGACAAATACCACATGATCTTACTTAAATGTGGAGTCTAAAAAGCAAAACAAATGAATAAACAAAATGGAAATAGGTTTATATAGACAGAGAAAACCAGTGGTTGTCAGAAGGGCAGGGAGCAGGGAGTTGGGTGTAATCGATGAAGTGGATGAGAGGTACAGACTTTCAGTTATAGAATAAATAAGTCATGGGATATAATATGCAGCATGAAGAATATAGTCTATAACGTTATAATAACTTTATCTGGTGACAGTCTGTGACTAGACTTAGTGGTCATTTCATAATGTACTTGATTGTCAAATCACTACACCATACACATGAAACTGACATAATTTGGATGTCCACTATACTTCCATAAAAAAAAATTATCACACAGACTGTTTACAGTCGTTAGCAGTTTCCTTTCTCAGTGAGCCAAGAAATAGATCTATAATTTGGCAACAGAGAGCTGCAGTTTTCCTCTTTAATTGGAGATTAAAGTATGGGCTCAAGATGCAAGTTGTCAGAGGATTGCATATGACATAGAAAACCACCTGTACTTATTCATAGTTGGGAATTTTTCCGAAGCACAGGCTTTGTGAAAGCTATTCCTATAGTCTTTATGGAATGGATGCCAAGTTTAGGGTTCCTGTTTCTCTAAACTGAGTGAATGAGGGTCTGGATGAGACTGAGAATTTGGATTCTTCCCCCGTGATTTTCAGTCACTGGATACCTTTCTCAGCTTTCCCATTTGTAGTAGAACATTACTTGATCAGTATTTGTTCAATAAGGTGACCTCAAGCTTTTTTGTAAGGACCTGAACTACACAGGAACTAGAGAGACCGAGCAGCAATAAGACACAGCTTATTCTGTCAAGGAAATTTTACTTCAGGAGGATATGCATTTACTGAGCTGTAGAACCACCTCTCTGAGTTGACAGGATAAAAGCAAAGGCTGGCCCTTTTCCAGTATCATTTAGCTACTGCTCCCCTTAAAGGACTTTGCAGGGTAACGTGCAGTCACCGTAGAGAACTGCTGTCGGCCGCCTCTCTTGGCCTCTTGGAGATCTTTGAGGCTGGGTGCCCAGTCGCTGTGCAGCTGGGCGTTCTGTACAGTGCAGCCCACACAGAAACCAAACCCAGGAGCTCCCATTGATCATAGTGACTCCCAAAGAGCAGGAACTAAACTAGTTAAGCTAAATGTTCTGGTTAATAAAACATTCTGAGTATGTTCAATTTGCTCCCAAGTGGGTTTAAAAATAGAAATGAACCCAATGCTGCTTCATAATACTTTGGGGATGTTACTTTTTCTCCCCAAAATGACTTACAGAAAATAATGCAAACCAAAATTATTTGTTGTTCTTGTTGTTGTTTTAAGTCAAACAAAAAGGCCCATTTATCTTCAGTAGGTATTCTAAATTTCTACTCTTGTTAGCCTTCTTTATTCTAGTACCTGGAGGGAAGATATTATGTCCTGCCTTCCGTGAGGCCAGGATTCATTCATTCTTTCATTCATTTATTCAGTATCCAAGTGCCCAAGGATGTGTGTTCACTGCAGTCTCTAAGGCGCTCTTGATTATTTTAGATGTATTTCTGAACTACATTTACAGTGAGCTGACAGAAATACACAGTGACATTATACTAATTTTAAAGGTACCATGTCAGATGATTAGATCTTGTTCTGTTCTGCTCCATTAAATGGAAAAGGGAGTTGGATGTCAATGCAAATGACGTTCAGTTCAGTTCAGTTCAGTCGCTCAGTTGTTTCTGACTCTTTGCGACCCCATGAATCGCAGCACGCCAGGCCTCCCTGTCCATCACCAAGTCCCAGAGTTCATTCAGACTCATGTCCATCGAGTCGGTGATGCCATCCAGTCATCTCATCCTCTGTCGTCCCCTTCTCCTCTTGCCCCTAATCCCTCTCAGCATCAGAGTCTTTCCCAATGAGTCAACTCTTCACATGAGTTGGCCAAAGTATTGGAGTTTCAGCTTTAGCATCAGACCTTCCAATGAACACCCAGGACTGATCTCCTTTAGGATGGATTGGTTGGATCTCCTTGCAGTCCAAGGGACTCTCAAGAGTCTTCTCCAACACCACAGTTCAAAAGCATCGATTCTTCAGTACTCAGCTTTCTTCACAGTCCAATTCTCACATCCATACATGACTACTGGAAAAACCATAGCCTTGACTAGATGGACCTTTGTTGGCAAAGTAATGTCTCTACTTTTCAATATGCTGTCTTCATTGGTCATAACTTTCCTTCCAAGGAGTAAGCGTCTTTTAATTTCAGGGCTGCAATCACCATCTGCAGTGATTTTGGAGCCCCCCAAAATAATGCCTGACACTGTTTCCCCATCTATTTTCCATGAAGTGATGAGACCAGATGCCATGATCTTCGTTTTCTGAATGTTGAGCTTTAGGCCAACTTTTTCACTCTCCTCTTTCACTTTCATCAAGAGGCTTTTTAGTTCCTCTTCCCTTTCTGCCATAAGGATGGTGTCAGCTGCATATCTGAGGTTATTGATATTTCTCCCGACAATCTTGATTCCAGCTTGTGCTTCTTGCAGCCCAGCGTTTCTCATAATGTACTCTGAATATAAGTTAAATAAGCAGGGTGACAATATACAGCCTTGACGTACTCCTTTTCCTATTTGGAACCAGTCTGTTGTTCCATGTCCAGTCCTAACTGTTGCCTCTTGACCTGCATACAGATTTCTCAAGAGGCAGGTCGGGTGATCTGGTATGGCCATCTCTCTCAGAATTTTCCACAGTTTATTGTGATCCACACAGTCAAAAGCTTTGGCATAGTCAATAAAGCAGAAACAGATGTTTTTCTGGAACCCTCTTGCTTTTTTGATGATCCAGCGGATGTTGGCAATTTGATCTCCAGTTCCTCTGCCTTTTCTAAAACCAGCTTGAACATCAGGAAGTTCATGGTTCACGTATTGCTGAAGCCTCTCTTGGAGAATTTTGAGCATTACTTTACTAGCGTGTGAGATGAGTGCAATTGTGCAGTAGTTTGAGCATTCTTTGGTGTTGCCTTTCTTTGGAATTGGAAGGAAGACTGACCTTTTCCAGTCCTGTGGCCACTGCTGAGTTTTCCAAATTTGCTGGCATATTGAGTGCAGCACTTTCACAGCATCATCTTTCAGGATTTGAAATAGCTCAACTGGAATTCCATCACCTCCACTAGCTTTGTTTGTAGTGATGCTTTCTAAGGCCCACTTGACTTCACATTCCAGCATGTCTGGCTCTAGGTCCCAAATGACTTTAGGGGAACACATTTATCACCTTCAAAATAAGATCTTGAACCCAAGGGGCATCTACTCTACTCCTGTGTTGACATGGTCCTTGACACTTGGCAGAAATGACAATCACTCTGTTTAGGGGCAAAATTATTTCCAAGCTTAAAAATTCAAATTGGCATCCAAGTTTTTTTCCATAGAAGAAAAGCAGATAAATCTGTTAGATTTGGAGCCACCAAAGAATAAACCCAAAGAGATGGTTGAGAGTCAGCACAAAGGAATCAACTTGTGCTGAGTCACTCGTGTCTGACTCTGTGTCCCCTGTGGACTGCAGCCCATCAGTCTCCTCTGTCCATGGGATTCTCCAGGCAAGAATACTGGAGTGGGTTGCTCTGCCCTCCTCCAGGGGATCTTCCTGACCCAGGGATCGAACCTGTGTCTCATATGTCTCCTGCATTGGCAGGCGGGTTCTTGACCACTAGCGCCACCTGAGATGGCCTGCAGACCTTCCAAAGGTAGGACAGGAGACACACAAGGGAAGGAGAAAGGATGCAAATCACATTTGTGCCAATAGTGTTGACTTTTCCACAGTCATCCAGGTCACCAGTTTGGTGGGACCACGCTTCACTGACCCTTTCCTTCCTCCACCCAGTGGAAGGGATTGTAGTCATTCATTGAAAGTAGAAGTTATCTTTAGCAGGGAAGATTCCCTTACATGAATCCAGAACTTTTGCTCCCAGTGTTGGACGTGATGAGTTACTTTTCAAATGACTGTTCCCAAACTAGTTGGATCATGCCGTGGAGTGTTGTTTACCAGAGCTCATGGGTATGAAGTTTTATTCCAGGCTTCAGGGCAGGAAGTGATAATAAAAAATAAGTTTATAGATGGCACCAAAAGAGGTAGTCTAGACAACCTCCTAGAACAGTCAAGAAGCTATCACATTATGCTGGAGAAAACAGAACACTCCTCTAATTCAAGGGTAGGTACCATAGTTCACAATTGTCATTCATGAGAGAACATTCTTTTTTTCCTCCAAAAAAAAGTTAAAGGCAATTACCTGAAAAAAAAAATTGGGGGGGGTTTGTTCTTGATCCAAAGTCCCTTTCCGCATTGCAGCCTTAATATAAATTTCCAAAGCACATGATAATACATTTGAGAGATCCATTCACAATAAAACCATTTGTGTGCTTTTTATACTTACTTGTAGAGCCCTTTGTGAAGTTGGTGGTTGCTTGAGAGTTAGGACCTGAGGGTTGGGAGGTGCAGAGAGAGAGACATAGCTTCATGAGGACCTGGCCTGGAGCATCAGTGCTGGGAATGTGAAGGAGGGGAGCACAGCAGAGAGTTCAAGGGGAGAAGCAGAGTTCTTAGCTCTGGATCCATATTTGGTCAACAAAAGAGATGAAATAATCCCAAGTTTTCAAGGTTTCAAGCAGATGCAACTGTGACTAAGCAAAGATGCTGGGTTGTGTTTTAGGGAGACATGGGATGCACAGGTGAGCATGTAACCTGTTTGAGCCTGTTGAACCTGTTTGAACTTTGGGAGAGAGAGGAGGAGGGTCACTAGTTACCGATGTAGGGGTTATGGTGATGAGATGAAAGCGGTTAGAGAAGAATGGGAGGAGAGAAGTTTAGAGAATACTAGTGTTTGGGGAGGAGAGAGGAGAGCAAGGGGGTGGGTCTGTGTAAGAAAGAAGAGAAAGAAAAGGACAGTGCACTAGCCACCAAGTCTCAGGGATGGACTGCAATGGGCTGAGAGTATTGTAAGGAAGAAAAGGAAGCTATGAACATTGAGGTGCATGTGGCTTTTTAAACTGGTGATTTCATTTCCTTCAAATGTACCCCCAGGGCTGGGATTGCCGGATCATTTGGTCACTTTGTCTTCAGTTTTTCACGGGGCTGCCACACTGCACTCCATAGTGGCTGTTCCAGTTTGCAGTTCCACCGACTGTGTAGCGCCCCTTTTCTCCACACCCTCTCCAACAGCTATCATTTTGGGTGTCTTTTTGATGACAGCCATTCTGACCCGGGGTATCTCATGGTGCCTTCAGTTTGCATTTCTCTAATGACTAGTGATGTTGAGTGTGTGTTCACGTGTATGTTGGCCATCTGTATATCTTCTTCAGGAAAATGTGTATTCACGTCTTCTGTCTGTTTTTTAATTAGGCTGTTTGTTTTTAGATATTGGAATTATACCCTTTGGATATGAATCCCTTATGAGACACATCATTTGCAAATATCTTCTGCCATTTGTTAGGTTGTCTTTTTGTTTGGTTGATGGTGTCCTTTGGTGTGCAAAATCTTTTAAGTTTAATTAGGTCTAATTTGGATTTATTTTTTGCTTTGTTTTTCTTGCTAAGGAGACAGATTCCCCCCAAAATATTTCTAAGACTTATTTCAAAGAGTATTCTGCCTCTATTTTCTTCTGGGAGTTTTATTGTTTCCTGTCTTACATTTAGGTATTTCATCCATTTTGAGCAACCCACATGTTCAGATGAATGGGTAAAGAAAATGTCACACCCACACACATACACAACAATGCAATGCTACTCAGCCATTAAAAAAAAGAATGAAATTTTGCCATTTGCAGCAACATGGCTGGATATAGAGGGTATTCAAGAAAGACAAATACTATAAGTTTTCACTTATATGTGGAATCTAAAATATTTAAAAAGTGACTGAAGTTAACAAAACAGAAAATACCAGTGGGGAGAGGGCTGGGGGAGGGCAAGAGAGAGGTGGGGGATTAAAAGGTACAAAGCACTATGTATAAAATTAAGAAGGTTCAAAAATGTACAGCTCATGGAATATAGCCAATATTTCATAATAACTTTAAATTGAGTGTAATCTATAAAAATATTGAATGTCTGTGTTGTAACCTGAAACTAATATAATACTGCCCATCAAATATACCTAAATAAAAATACCAAATGCCGTTGAAAAAGTTTAAAAATCAACTTCTTAAAAAAAAAAAGGAGTAGAAATGAAGATGTAAATATAAGAAGAGGCAGTGATGCAGGTAGCCAGCATAGAGTGGGGGTGGGGAGCAGACCCTGGAGGGAGCCTGGGCCACTTTGGAGTGGACAGGTCTGCAGCCTCAGATGCTCTGAGGTCACGGGTTTCACGGGGAAGCAATCACATCCTGGGAAAAGGGACAGAGTAACGAGTGACAGGCCAGGCGGGGGCACAGTGATCAGCACCTCAGAAGGCACCCGTCGGGGAAGGATGTCTGGAAGGTGTATCTGGAGAGAGCGTGGTGTCCAGAGAGCCTCCCGAGCAGGCAGGGAAGTCTTGGGAGGAGCAGCCTTGCGGTCCTGAAGAGAAGAGAGCCCCGAGGTGAGGCCGGGGCAGTGCTGAAGGGCTTGAGATAAAGCGGGGCAGCTGGGGAAGGCGTGGGGGAAACAGACCGGCTGGGTCATTGGCAATTAAATGGCCGAAGAGAGAGGGAGAATGGTAGAATTAGGTAGCAACAGAGAAAGCTTAATGTTTATTTCTCCAAGCAGCTGGAGGTCTATACAAATATAAAGCCTAGGGAACCCCCCCGCCCCCCACCCCAGCTAGGGAAATGTGGATGTAATTGAGAGAACCAGGGTGCTGGAGGAAGAGGAAGAGTGTTGATAAGGAAGAGTCTGGGGTCGGTGGGCTTGGCAGGACCAGCTCAGAGGCTCTGCACGTTTGATCCCAAGGTCTCTTCAGCGGTGGTACCAGGGAGACTTAGAAGGCAGATGGGTCTGTGACCCACAGCTGGCAACCCAGGTAACGTGAAGGAGGGCACTCTGAAAATGTTAGAGCGACCTCTGGCAAGTCCTGAACCCGGCAGGGCCTGACCACCTGGTACATGTGTAAAGGTGCAGGTGTGAAAGCTCCTCACTGTAATAATAGGCACGTGTAAAAGCACACATTTACTGAATAAATGAATTAACATGGCTTATTACTTATTTTGCAATAGCACTGTATTTGATACCAGAATTACATACCAAGAGATTGCCTGTTGTCTCTACAAGCTCTCTGTGCTGACAAAAAGATTTTTTTTTTTTACAATATCTTTGTTTTTGAATCTATGGATAAAAGCGTATTCTTAGAGCTCAAGGTTGGAAAAATTGTCAGGGACTACAATTTTGAGACATTCAGTAATAGGATCACAGAGCTGAAAGGGCCTTTGCTGACCTATGCTAACATGGTTCTTTCTTAGCTGGGAAAACCGTGGCTGCAGAAGAGATAAGTGACAGCTCACACCAAGCACTTACTTCCAGAGCCTCCCCACCACCCTTACAAAAATGACTTCAGCCGTAGGTCTGGTGATCTGCTGAGGTCCTTCTAGTGAAGGTTCTCTGTGGTCATGAGTGATGGGAGGGATAAATCAGGAGATTGGGGTTAGCCTACACACACACACTGTATATATAACCAACAAGCACAGGGAACTATACTTACTGCCTTATAGTAACCTATAATGGAAAAGAGTCTGAAAAAGCACTGATAAGTATGTACACCTGAAACCAACACAGAGTTGCAAATCAACTATACCTCAGAAGAGAAAACAAAAACACAAGGAGTGACATTTCAAATGCTACTGTTTGCTCAACTATAATACGAAGCATATTCTTTTAACTGCATTTTAGTACCTTTTCTCTCTATATATTAACACAGAAAATATTCCGCTGTTACAAATTCCTAAAAGCTAGCAACAGATGTTATTTTTATGACATTTATTTCTCCCTAAGAAGTCAAATTCTGAAGCAGGGGTCTCTTTAGGGGGTTAAACCCTATACTGACTAGCTCTTTAAAGACTCTAGTACGTGGAGAGAGCAGATAGGAAACAACTTAGTACTTAGTGTTAGTATTTAGTGGGCCACCATTGCATCACTATAGTTTCTTTCCAGATAGGACAGTTTTGTGAGAAATATCCTCAGAATCGGAGGGAGTCGGAGTGAGTAAAAGTACATGTAAACATTCTACGAGGATCCCAAAGCCCCTCCTCATTCTGTGTCTCTGTCTCTCTTACACACACACACACACACACATGCACAGTTTAATTACACTTGATAAATTCATGAAGGGAAGCAAAAGTGTTCCCCCAGAAATTCAGAAAAGCTTATACAGCTGTACATGTGTGAGCCCAGCGCCCTGCTTGTGTGCAGGAGGGTGTGGACCAGGAGCATCAGGGTGAGGTGACCATCTCACTTCTGGAAATCCTTGCCATGTTCCTGAAAGGAAAGGTGTATCTCCAGCTTTGCAAGTACAATGTCTTTCTTTTAATGTGCATGGGTAAAATTAAGTGAAACTTGCTTTCCACCCTCCTGGTGTTCCTTCGTCTTTATCTAACATGCTTTTTATAGTTCATATTGTCATTAGAATGCTAGTGGTTTCTAATGGTTTCATTAATGAATTCTGAGGAGAAAGGAATGTGGGTGGGGTTTGCTTTGTGGCCTAGGGATGCCATTTTTGCATGAATCATGTACCTTCACTAGGAGGTTGATATGTCCTGTTGATGCTTCTTCAGACACCTTCTTCTTAGCTAGAAAATTCTGAGGCAGAGACGTGACTTGGAGGAAACGAAGGGCTCCTGTTTAATTTTTCATTTGAATATAATTGCTTTAAACTGTTATGTTCATTTCTGCTGTACAACGAAGTGAATCAGCCATGTGTATACGTGTGTCCCCTCCGTCTAACAATTCTTTACGTCCTAAGTTACTCCTGGGGCCTTTAAATACCTGGGGCGTCCTTTCTTGGGCAGCAGATCCCCCTCCTTATGGTCCTGATTGGAGCTGCTTCGTTCACTGCCCAGCACAGCTGGTTTGGGCAGGAGGTGCAGATAGAGAGGAGGCTGGGTTCTCCCTGTCACGAGGTCCTTGCTTTTTTCCTTAGAGAGGAGGGTTGCTTTGGTGTCACAAACGGAGAGCACATTATAGAGGCCGCCTTTCCTCATGGAGCAGACTTCTGTCAGATACAGGGACCCTGCGGTTAATAAACTCTGACCTTACATATCAAGGAAAGTCTGATCATGGGACATTTGTGAAATATCCCCAGTGTGGGAGCCACTCATCAAACCCACAGGCCGCATCCACGCTCTGTGTAGTACTGTGAGTCCCCTAAGAAACTCTGATGACTCCTAAATACAGCCACAATAGTTACATGCTTATTACAGAGGCCAGAATTTTCTTTCGTTCAGACATCTGTGTCCTTTGCAAAGGTGTGGGCCTAAGAATTTTCCCTGAAGTGTTGTTTTGTTTTGCTTTGTTTAAAAAAAAAAAAGAAAAAAACAGCCTAAAACTCCATCATGAGCACCTATATAATCAATGATGGCAAAATTGTCCATGGGAAAACTTTACATTCTTTGAAAAGAAGGAAGTAAGGATAGATGACATGGTTTCTTAAATGAACTAGGTGCAAAAATCAAGGTATAACCCAGTATGTGTAGAGGATGCAAGATCCACTTTTATAAATTAAAAAAAAAATGCACGCACAGTGGATTCTCACTTTCCATGGTAGTTTTGGCTGCTGAAGTCACTGCAAATACTGAATCATTGCTCCTAGCCGAAACACAGGGTTAGGCTCCTGGAGCCTTTAGTCACATACATACATAACTGATCCACACATAACCTTGGTTTATGTGTGTTTCTGTTTAAAGACACATTATTTAATATACAGTTGATTCACTAACATTCACCTCATAACCAAAAGCACTATAATTCATATCTGAGTGACGCTTACCTTGTGTGTGTGTGTGTGTGTGTGTGTGTATATATATATATTTTTTTTTTTTCCTGGAAGTGTAACGAAAAGTGGGGTCTTGCTGCTCCTTACACTAAAGCCAATAAAGAGGCCAGGTTGGTGAAAAGGAAAGTTTGCTTTATTTCGGATGTCAGCAGCTGGGGTGGGGATGAGGGGATAAGTGGAGGGTGGATACTTGTCCAGAGGCCGACTTCCCCTGCCCACTGGCAATCGGTGGGCAAGAACTTTTACAGCCTGAAGGAGGGGGTGGCATGCAGAAGCCGCACAGCCAGCTTTGATGGTCATCTTGAAATTGGTCTGATCAGTGTCATCCTGATTGCTTTAAGTACAGCTAATCATCAGTCCCAGGGTCAGTTTCTTCCCTGCTCCTTGAGGCCAGTGCTCAGAATGGTGGCACCTCTTGTCACGGTTACAGACTGGTCCTCATGTAGTCGACTTCTTCCCATGGGGTTTCAGTGTGTACACGACTGCTCACAGGACATGGCCCAGAAGATTATCTGTAGTCTTTGAAGAGGAATGGAAGGCCCATGACTTTGCTTAATGACCGAACTGTTGCATTACTTGGTTTTCTTTGATTGTTTCCCTTTGTCTCTGCATTTTCTCACTTCTCTGATCAAACTTATTGTTTGGCTAAAGTTTTTCCACAGACAAAAGGCAGGCCGAGGACTCGGAGGGCAAGACCATAGGGTCCTGCTCTGTTTCATAAAGCAAATGACGGTCTTCTTGCACTTGACATTGGACAGTGCCTCAGCACTGTAGTGGAGCCACTTTAAATGACAAAATCATACAGACACACCCTCACACACACACCTGCAAAGCCCCCCAAAGTGCAAAAATCATGACATTAAATAGAGGCTAAGAGGGACGCATTTGCAACTTGAGTGAAACCAGAAGGCAGAGAATCTCCTTTTCAGTGGAGAATGCGTGTCTTTGCCCCACTTTGCACGTCCTACACGACCGTCAATGCCCACTGAGCACTGATGCTGGAGTCACAGATAAATGTTAGGAGGAGGCAGTCTCACCAACTTGGGAAGTGTGAGTCATGAGGATTGGCAATATATGTGCACACGTACAAATAGAACGAAGGCACTGCTCCTAAGAAGTGATCTTGGTTAAACAGGATGGATGGTGTACCTTCTGCGGTCACACTCTGTGGCCCTCGTGAGTTCCTTTTTTTTTTCTTTTCACTGTGTCCGTACACACACCTCTTCCTTCTCTGTCCTCCCTGCTCCTGTCCCACTTCTGCCTCTGTGCTCGCAGCGAGCCTTGTGCATTCTCCAAGGAGCTCCAGGGACAGGATCTTACTGGAGCCAAATTTATCAGAGTGAATACCCACTGAGTCAGCCTCTTGGCAAAACTGGGCAGTATAATTCTGCAGATGAGCAGTGCTTTACAAATGCTGAGCGTGACACTCTGACTATGAGTTCCCTGGGTGATTTGTGTTACAGAATATCACCCATCTCCCCGCACCCTGGGCAGCCTGGGTGCCAGGGCACTTGAAGTCTGTAAATGCTCTTGCTGAAATTCTTACCACAGGTCATCAGAATGGAAGCTTAGCAAATAGGAAACAACTTGAACAGTACGGATGATGGAACGGCAGCTGTCAGGTGGTATGTGATACATGCACGGAAATTCCTTCCAAGTGGACCCCAGTTTCAGATTGCCCTCCTAGAGGCCGAAGAGGTGACAAGTCCCTGTTTTTTGACCACACCTTCCCCAGGACGTCCAGAACTCAAGAGCATCCTTCTCTGGCTTGTCCCAGATCCTGTGCGTGGCTTCTCGGCTTATTGTTTAAAATCTTGCCATTGATACCTTGTAACTTTAGAGAACAGGAAAGTTTAATTTTGTCTGATGTTTCCTTCCTCGCATACTATCACAGTGTTCTTTTCTTTTACTTACCTGTGAAAGCCTGACTAGAAAGTAACCTCCCTGAAAGGCTTTCTTTCTAATTAATCAGGAGACTTTCACTTTCCCCCAGGCCCTTCCTGTGATTTACCTTAACCCTGGTTAGAAAAAAGAGCTGAAGAAAGAATAGCATTGGAACATGTATATTATCATATGTGAAATAGATCACCAGTCCGAGGTTGATGCATGAGACAGGGTGCTCAGGGCTGGTGCACTGGGATAACCCAGAGGGATGGGATGGGGAGGGAAGTGGGAGGGGGGTTCAGGATGGGGGACACATGTACACCCACGGCCGATTCATGTCACTGTATGGCAAGACTCACCACAGTATTGTAAAGTAATTCGCCTCCGATTAAAATAAATTAATTAATTAAAAAATTAAAAAACAAACCAAAAAAACAAGCTGAAGCAGAGCTGATGACCGATAAAGAAAAAAATGTGTGAGGCATGCCCACATCTAATTATATTTGGGATTCATTAGTTTTAATGGTCTCCCGTGGACTGTTGCCCTTTGTCCAATGTTAGTTTATAATCTAAAATCATTCAGATTTATGTGTAATTGGATCTCTGCCAAAAGTATTCCATCCATCACTGTATTTCTTCTCAAACATTGAGAATGCTGTCTTTTAAAGATGTTTGTATGCATATACATGAATATAATCAAAATGTGTGAAAACACCTCTTCATTTGAAAAAAAAAAGTTAACAGGCTTGTAAAGAATAACTTTAGCAACAAATGGTGAGTTTATTTTAAGAACAAACTTTGTAAATGTATGGGCCTCTAAAAATAAAAATAGGGAGATTTATCAAATGTTAATTTTCCTTACTAAATATTCCAGTTACCCATGACAGGAGCAGACTGTAGTTACTTCTGATCTTGTGTCTGCAAAACCACAGGGTTTTAGGAAGAAGCATTTGGACACCTTGTGGCCTGCATCGTCTATAGCTACATCTGTGCACAGGAGCCGACAATAAAATGCGATGGACCTTATTGGATCAGAGCCAGTGTGCACCACTGGCCAGAGCTTTCTGGAGTTTCTGAGGATGCTTCCAGCTGGCAACTAGCTGGGATGAAATTCTCCTTGATTGGTTAAGTCTTTGTCCTGTGAGTGTTTATTATAGGTGATGCTGCTGCCCTCAGGCAAGTGCACAGCCTGGATACTTGATCCTGTTTATACATCACCATCCAGCATGTCCCTGAGCACTGATGACCTTGTCCACCTGAGCTGCATTCCAACTGAGTTGCATCCTTGTTTGTTAGCCCTAAAAACTCTCTAATGACTTAGACTCCACCAATGCGCACAGCCATTCAGTTCTCTTCCTAAAGGCAGAGTCAGGTGCAGCACCAAACCATCATCAGAAGGTGCCTTGGTGAGTGTAATCACAGGACGGCCAGATGCTGGGCCAACCCTGTGGACCAGGGACCATAGCTTGTTCCTCTTCTGAGTCTGTATAAGGGACGTGAGTAGATGCCTCCCTCCCTTCTGAGACCGACAGTGCTTAGGCCAAGGGTAGTATACCACAGCCCAAGGGCCACATCCAGCCTGCTGCTGCTGCTGCTGCTAAGTCGCTTCAGTCGTGTCCGACTCTGTGCGACCCCATAGACGGCAGCCCACCAGGCTCCCCCGTCCCTGGGATTCTCCAGGCAAGAACACTGGAGTGGGTTGCCATTTCCTTCTCCAACGCATGAAAGTGAAAAGTGAAAGGGAAGTCACTCAGTCGTGTCTGACTGCTAGCGACCCCATGGACTGCAGCCCACCAGGCTCCTCCGTCCATGGGATTTGCCAGGCAAAAGTACTGGAGTGGGTTGCCATTGCCTTCTCCAGTCCAGCCTGCTACCTGATTTTATTTTATTTTTTACTGGTCTATAGTTGATTTACAGTGTTGTGCTAAGTTCAAGTGTACAGCAAAGTGATTCAGTTATACATACATATATGTCTAAATTTTTTAAGATTCTTTTTCCTTATATGTTATGGTAAAATATCAAGTATAGTTCCTTGTGCTATGCAGTATATCCTCTGTGGTTATGTATTTTATGGATATTAGGGTATATATGTTGGGGCTTCCCTGGTGGCTCAGATGATAAAGAATCTGCCTGCAGCGTGGGAGACCCAGGTTTGATTCCTGGGTCCGAGAAGATTTCCCTGGAGAAGGGAATGGCTCCCCACTCCAGTATTCTTGCCTGGAGAATTCCATGGAGAAAAGAGCTGGGGCACTACAGTCCATAGGGTCTGAAAGAGTCGAATGTGACTGAGCGACTCTCACTCACTCATATGTATGTAAATCCCAAACTCCTAAATTATCTTCCCTCTTTTCCCCTTTGGTAACTTTAATTTTGTTTTCTGTGCCTGTGGGTTTATTTCTGTTTTGTAAATAAGTTCCTTTGCATCTTTTTTTTTTTAGATTCCACGTATAAGAGATATCTCATATCTCATGTTATTTATCTTTGTCAGACTTCACTTAGTATAATAATCTCTAAGTCCACCCATGTTGCTTCAGATGGCATTATTTAATTCTTTTTATGAGTGAGTACTAACTATTCCACTGTGTATCTATACCATGTCTTCTTTATCCATTCATCTATTGATGGACATTCAGGTTGCTTCCCTATCTTGGCTTATAGTAAGTGCTGCCGTGGACATTGGGGTATATGTATCTTTTCAAATTATGGCTTTCTCGAGATATATGCCCAGGAGTGGGTTGCTGGATCATATGATAACTTTATTTTACCTCCATCCTGTTCTCCACAGTGACTGTATCAATTTATATTCCCATCAACAGTGAAGGAGGGTTCCCTTTTCTTCCCACCCTCTGCAGCATTTATCATTCGTAGACTTTTTGATGCTGGCCAGTCTGACCAGTGTGAAGGCTCACCTGCTACCTGTTTTTAAAAGTAAAGTTTTATTGGAGCACCATTGTGCATCATTTCTTGTGTGCTGTCCATGACTATTTTTACTATACGTCAGCTGAGTTGAGTAGTCGCAAGAGTGACCTTATGGCCCTCAGAACTGAAGCCGTGCACTCTCTGGCTTAGGCCGAGAACCCTGTTTCCTATGATGTATACTTGCCTTGTTAGCAGGTGACTGTAGAGACGTGGGACACACATAGCCGTGTTGAGTCTGTTGCCGGTAGACCTGAAATGGAAAGAATGCCCTCAGTCGGAGTTCGGCTCATGACTGTGGGAGCACAGGTAAAGGTGTGAGGAGCCGTCAACTGTGGGTGAAGGAAAGGAGCCTGGTCAGGAAACTGCGGGGAGCAGAGTCAAGCCGGCAAGGGGGAGATGCCACGAGATGAGATAAAAATACCCGAGACTGAGATTAGCTTGTTCCTCAAGCTCCCGGGGTCTGTAACAGCCATCCAACCCATGGGCACCCGTTCATAAGCCTCCTTGTGTTTGTAGAAAGCAAGAGGCTCTCTTTCAAGTAAGAGACGGACCAAAGGAGGCCATTGTGAACTCATACAACTCAATGTCAAAAAAAAAAAAAAAAAGCCGTATTAAAAAGTAGGCAGAAGGACCGACTAGACATTTTTTCCAACTGGGAAATGGAGATGGCCAACAGGCATGGGCAAAGAAGCTTAACATCAATAATCATCATGGAAATGCAAATCAAAACGACAATGATGGATCACTTCACACTGGTCAGAATGACCATCACTGAAAAGTTTACAAATAATGAGTGCTAGAGAGGGTGTGGAGAAAAGAGAACCCTTCTATGCTGTTGGTGAGAACGGAAATTGATTCAGTCCCTATAGAGAACAGTACAGTTTCCTTAAAAAACTATAAATAGAGCTACCATATGATCCAGCAATCCTATTCCTGGGCATTTAAAAAAACACTGAAAATGAAAGTGGCTCAGTCGTGTCCAACTCTTTGCAACCCCATGGACTATACTGTCCAGGGAATTCTCCAGGCCAGATTACTGGAGTGGATAGCCTTTCCCTTCTCCAGGGGATCTTCCCCACCCAGGGATCAAACCCAGGTCTCCCACATTGCAGATGGCTTCTTTACCAGCTGAGCCACCAGGGAATCTAATTCAGAAAGATGCATGCACACAAATGTTCATTACAGCACTGTTTACAGTAGCCAAGACATGAAAGAAACCTAAGTGTCCATCAACAGAGGATGGATAAAGATGTAGCAGTACATGTATTCAGTGGAATATTACTCAGCTGTAAAAAGTAAATAATGTACATTTGCAGCAACATGGATGGACTTGGAGAACATTATGCTAAATGAAATAAGTTAAGACAGGGCAAAACAAATACTCTATGTATCACTTATAAGTGAAAGTGAAGTCGCTCAGTCGTGTCCAACTCTTTGCGACCCCATGGACTGTAGACTACCAGGCTCCTCCCTCCATGGGATTCTCCAGGCAAGAGTACTGAGTGCGTTGCCATTTCCTTCTCCAGGGGATCTTCCCGACCCAGGGATCGAACCCGGGTCTCCTGCATCCCAGGCAGACACTTAACCTCTGAGCCACCAGGGAAGTCTCTATCACTTATATGTGGAATCTAAAAAATTCAGCAAACCAGTGAAGATAACTAAACAGAAGCAGACTCAGCTGTAGAGATGAGGCTGGTGGTCCCCAGTGGGGAGATGGAAGCAGTAGGGGCATGACAGGGGTAGGCGAGTGGGAGGAAGCTATTAGGTGTAAGACAGGCTTCAAGGATGTATTGTACAACATATTTTGTTTTGTAATAACTGTAAATGGAAAGTAACCTTTAAAAACTGTATAAGAATAAAAAATTTAGAAAAATAGAGATCAATATGTATTTGTCCAACATGAAGCAAATTTAATTCACTTATTTCTAAGTTCCTAGTAGATCCCCTTTTTGAAGTTCCAGTACTCTGGTGACCTGATGCAAATAGCTGACTCACCAGAAAAGATGCTGATGCTGGGAAAGATTGAAGGCAGGAGGAGAAGGGGATGACATGGAGATGGTTGGATGGCATCACCGACTCAATGGACATGGGTTTGAACAAGCTCCAGGAAATTGTGAAGGACAGGGAAGCCTGGCATGCTTCAGTCCGTGGGGTTGCACACAGTCGGACACGACTGAGTGACTGAACAACAACGACAGATCCCCTTTAGACCCCAGTATTGACGATAAGCACAACCAACTGGCTTGAGTGGAACAATCACGTGATGTAGTGGGTGGGAACCATGTTCACAGAAAACTTGAAGGTAACATCAGTGGCACTTCATGAAATTAGCATTTCCACTTCCATCTGTTCAGTCATTCTGCAAATGCTGAAGACCTATTAAATGGAAAGAACTTGTGAAAGACAGTTTGATGAATGAGAACAGGATGGAGCAAGACTCACTCCCAGGAAACGGAAGCAACCTTGTAAGAACGTTGGCCCAGGCACACTGACAACGACGGCCCAGAGAAATCAGCAGTGACTGAATTGAGTAAATACTTGTAGCTGACTTTGAATGTGCTGACGCACATGCCAGCACTGTGGGTATGGACATGGGTGAGGCTGAGCCTTTGGTCTTGGAAAAACAGTCGTGTTGCCCACAAGGAGAGGAGGGGCTTGCTTCCTGCTGTAGAGACGGGGGGGCACCCTGGGGTGTCATGCCGGTGGGTGCACGAGATAGGGTTAGAGTGTCCACTGCAGCATCACTGGTAAAGACCATACAGGGAATAAAGCGGGGTCATCACACAATAAAATACCATCCTGTAGTTGAAAGAAATGAACCAGAGCTATGTGAATCAATATCAATGAATCTCAAATCTATCACTGAGCCAAAACTAAGATGCGAAACATTCTTATAGTATGAGACCAACTATACGGCATTTTAAAACATGGAGGGATGAATTAGGAGTTTGGAATTAACAGATACACACTAATATATGTAAAATTGATGACCAACAAGAACCCAGTGTATAAGCACAGGGAGCTATATACTTAATAATAACCTATAAGGGAAAAGAATCTGAAAAGAGCACATATATATAGAGAGAGATAGAGCATAAATGTATAAATATGTGTAACTGAATCACTTTGCTGTACACTGAAAAACTAACACATTGTAAATCAACTATACTCCAATAAGAAAAGGCAACCATGGAAACCAGTATTTGTATATTGCTTAGACTAGCATGCATATGTGGTGTAAATATTTTTAAAAATATTTTAGAGTAATAGCTACAAGGATAGCTTGTAAATCTGGAGAAAGAAAGAAGGAAATGGGATTGAAGAGGTTTTGCTGGATTTCAGCTATTTCTGGATATTTTAATTCTTCTTTAAAACAAGACAAAACAGAAAACCTAACCATGCAGGAAATACAGCAGAATGGGTGATGGAAAGATGCACCTGTGTTTTATTATTCTCAGACCTTTCCTTTTTGAAATATTTCAGAGGAGAAAAGAAGAGCCCAGGCGTGTTTTTAGGGAGACAACTCCAACGAAAGGTAGTATGGATGGTTACTCTCAAGGAATCTCCCAGGCCACATGGCGTGGATTAGGACCCGATCTGAGCTCCTCAGTTGCCTTATGCAGAGTTACGTTGCTCCAGGGAGTGAAATTCGCCCCCTGGCGCAGTAGCAGCACCCTGTCCTGTGGCCAGACTAGCAAGTGCAGCCCGGAGGCGGCCACGTCTGAGCCTAGGTCCCGGGCTGGCCCGCAGGGGCCTGCATGGGCAGGGGGGGGGCACAGAGCTTCTGAGGACCCTGTGGCCAGTTCTTCCGCTGCAGAGGCTATCACTGCAAACAATTTGGGGCCAGGGCATCTTCCAGAATATGAGAAGAAAAAAAAAATACTATGAGCCATCTGCTTAGACAAACATGCGCACGTGTATTTACATAAATAAACACATGACTACATCTTTCCAGAAGCTCAGAACCTGAGCCATCTGAGCTCCTTGCTTAAGGACCTCTGTGAAGACACCTTGCCTTGGATAGACGTGGCCAAATCCTCCAGAGAAGACAACCGTGCTGCGGCTTCTGTGACTGCACGGGACTCTGAACTGCGGGCTCAGGAAAGGGCCAGTGCTGCTAGGCGTTGACCTAGATACCCTGCTAGTTGTCTCGGAGCACAGATGACCCTAATGCACAGAATCTGTCCTTGCTCTAAGAGCTCCATGATGGCTCTTGGGAGGCTCTTTAAAGAACGAAGCTACTGGGCTTAGGGAATTCTTCAGCTCGTCCGTCGCCTTGTGCAGTCATCTGGGTGGTGTCAGAGAGCCTAAAGTTTACATGGGAAGGGAGCTCGGATGACAAGCATATTCTTGGCATCAGCCTCTGACCACCAATGCAGAATGTGAGTAAGGAATGACATTTTTAGTAAAAGGTCACAGACAACATGAACTTAACACATTTTTATTCACCAGGTGGCAAATAGGAATAAAATCCCAGAAGCTGAGTTCATTGAATAAATATTGCAGGTTGACTGAGGTATCCAAATATGTTTAACTTAGTCTCTCATCCCAAGTACTACTTTTTTTTTTTTTCTGACTTATATATTTTTATTCATGATTTAAATACTTAGTGACTCTTTCATAGCGTCCGTCTTTCATTCATCTGATGGCATATTTATATGATTGTTAGTCTGATTGGACAATTAAAATGCACTTAAGTGAGATAAACTAAGTTCCTTTTTCTTCTTTCTTGGAGAATTCATCTAGTCATTGTTGTTCTAATACTTTACACTAACCATTTTTTCCCTCTGAACTGGCCAACCAGCTACGGTATCTAAAACCAGTGACTCACAACATCTATTTTGAAATCGCTAGTATAAATAGGTACAGTCTGGTTACACCACAATTTAAACAACTGTCCAGCCAAATGAAATGCAAAAAAAGTACTGCAAACACCTTGAAATGTGTGTTTCCAGCTGACTTTCAGAACAGGTCCACATTTGTATAGCTGTGTAAAAAGCAAGGCAATGAAACCAGAAATTCCAAAATATTTTCAAACGGGCTTAGACATTTCGACAGTGTACTATTTTTCTCTGCCAGGAGAATGAATAAATGAAAGGTTTGCCCTCTGGGGGAAAAATCCATTTACAAGAGAAAATATTTTAAATTCTTACCGTTGCAGAAGGAAAACCAGAGTAGATCTTCGTTGTGGAGGGTGGGATGGGTGTATGTGTTAGGGGCAGGGTGACATGTTTCGGCATGGGGTCTTGTTTGCTTATTTTCGTTCTTCATTCATTCTTCACACGTTTCTGTGATCAGCGCTGGAGGTATGAATGGTCCCTGCCTTCACGTGGTTACAGTTTTAAGGGAGGAACCCGAGAGAACAGCAATGTATTATGAGGATGAAATGAGCATTCACTAATGCTGTGGGGAACAGAAGCCAGAGGCAGGACAGAGAAAGTTGTGAACTGTGTTTGTGAGGTATAGATTGGCCCTGGAGTGTGAAGTGAAGAAAGAGGGGAGGGTCAAGTCGGTGGTCACACCTGTTGTCTATTCAGTTGATGGGGCTGCACTCTCACTGTGCTATAATGACCTGGTTAACCTTTAATCTGCTCTGTAAAGTTCTCCAGGGGAGGAAGAGTATTTATTTATTTCTGTTTCCTAGTGTCTAGAACAGGGCCAGGTGCCTGGAGGGTACAAAATGCACGCACTTTTAGTTTAATTGAATAAATGGAAAGATGGATGGATGGAAGGAGGCTCTGTATTTAGAAAGAAATATAGTTAGGTTATGATGCCTTCAGTGGGGAAATATAACTTAGAAGAAAAAATGCAATACATTGGGTGTGGTAATATGTAAAAATATTTTTACTAGAAGGATTCTTGGAGTTTACAAATTAAAAATTACTTCCCCCTATGTCTGGCCCTTGCAAAATTTCATGCTCACACCTACACTAGTATGCTTGTTAGATTGTTGGACTGAACTCTCCTTTGCTTTCAAAGTATACTCTTTCATTGAGACGGCAGTTTTTAACTAGTAAATAAGGTGTTCCAATTAAAACAGTAATTTTGCAATGTGTACCTCAATTATGTGAAAATAAACTGCTGGTACTTTGAAGAAAAAATTCTTGATGCTGTTAAACTCTTTAAAATAGTATTACATATCAAAGCTACACCTTTAAAATACCAATGGAAGAAAAATAAAATAGCTCCAGAGACACAGGGACAGCAAGCAGACAGCTGGAATTTTTGGGAAATGTCTGTGGTATTTTAGTTTATTTTTAAGGGAAAGAAAAATTTTCCATCAAACTTTAGGAAACAATGACATTTAAAAAAACTTATACCCAATAAGGTTCTTTATAATGCTGTAGTTAAATTCAGATTATATTTTATTTAAGAATTATAGGGTTTTTAAAATTTTTTTGGTGGGATGGATAGGGTAAGAAACTGATTTTTGTAAGCTTCTTCCATCCCCTTTAATTACATTCTCATTCTGCTCCAGTGCACACACTCAGATGGATACTCACCGCACATTATTTTTATTTTTCATGGGGCTCTTGTATCCAGACCACCATACCAGACAGAAATTGAACAACACTACAATCCTCCTCAAACTCCAGGAGATGGTGAAGGACAAGGAAGCCTGGCATGCTGCAGTCTATGGGGCCACAAAATGTGGGCCACGACTTAGTGACTGAACAGTAACTATTCACCAGAACCTGAAAAGGAGACCAAATGTGAAATATTCAGTAGCATGTAGGCAATTTCAAAGATGCTTGAGACAGAAGTTAAAAAGAGAGTGAGAGAGAGAGGTAGAAAGAGGCTTTGTAGTCTTGGTCTATATTAGTAGATGTTTCAGAAGGTGAAGAAGTTTTAATTGTGTGCTTCACGCAGTGGGAGACTGACTCCTCTGAATCACTTTCTATGCCTTGGGGCCCTCTCTGCTTTTCTGTCCCCTTCTCCAGTCCTACCCGCCCTGAATCCTCCCCTCTCCCCTCTGCCTTCCCCCCTCTCCTCACTGCTGCTGGCTCCAGAGCTCCTAGCACCCTGGGTGGGAGCAGGAGGGAGCTGAGTGCTGCAGTCTCCCACCAGGTCTCAAGTGTGGTTTAGGGAAGGAAGAGGACTTGTTACACCTGGATCCTTTGGGCTTCTACTGAGCCTTTCATAGCTTACATCTATCTCCTCTCACCCTGCTCACAGGAAGATGCCCTGATCAACATCAAAATTGCTGTAATCTATTACTAAACAGTAAAAAAAAAAAAAAAATGAAATATTGCCATTTGCAGCAACATGGATGGACCTAGAGATTTTCATACTAAGTGTTAGAAGGAGAGAGAGAAATACCATATAGTATCACTTACGCGGTAGTTTGTAAAGAACCTGCTTGCCAGGGCAGGAGACATAAGAGGTGCAGGGAAGATCCCCTGGAGGAGGAAGTGGCAACCCACTTCAGTGTTCTTGCCTGGAGAATCCCACGGATAGAGGAGCCTGGCTGGCTACAGTCCACAGGGTCGCAAATCGTCAGACGTGACTGAAGGGACTTAGCATGCGTATGTGGAATCTAGAATCCGAAGCAAAGGGACTTACCCCTGAAGCAGAAACAGACTCACAGACAGAAGAGACTTGTGGTTGCCAAAGGAGAGATGGGTAGGGGAGGGAGGGAGTGGGCGTTTGGGATTAGCAGATAAAGCTATTATATATGGGACAGATAGATAACAATGTTCTATTATGTAGCCCAGGGACTTATATCCTGTGATAAGCCATAATGGAAAAGAACACGAAGAAGAATGAATGAATGAATAAAAATGGCTGTGTTCATTTCTGACCCTGAAAAGAGGCTCTGTGAGAGGATAAGACAGCCCAGTCCTAGTCAGAAGATAAAGTGCAGCTCTGCTTCCCAGGCTGCTCTGAGAGGAGCTTAAAGGAGAAGACTTGCAGGCCTCGCTTCCTCATCTGAGAGACAAGGATGGCGAGGAGGACTTGTCCAGGGTCGTGTGACTCCGTGCACTGGTGCCTGGCCCCTCTGTCCCTCTCTGCGGGCACCCGTAGCATCCTGGGCCCTGGGCCGTTGGCACCAGAGAGAGTCACGGGCATCGCGAATGATAAGAATCAGAGCAGCAGGGCTCACTGGAGTTGGTTTATTCCATGAGAGTAGTTTTAATTTGTTTTAAAAGAGAGCCTTTTCCCTTGGCTTTTCATTACAAGATGCTTCAGCAACCACACTTTCTGAACCTTCCATGTCTGAGAGTCTTTCTGTCAGTGTTTGGTTATCAACCTGCAGTTGTCAGAATCGCTGGAAAAAGCCATTTACTGTATTTCTTGGATACACGAATGAGTCCCCTGCTGCTTCAATTGTTGCTCTAAGAGTCCCCCTTGACTTGAGTATATTTTCAGTGTCTGTTTACATAATTTTATCTCTATCCGGGTGAAATGTATTTGGTAGATGTTAATTTCTTTGAGATTATTTCAAGAGAAGAAGATAGTAGATGGTATCCAAAAGAGCTTTTAACTCCCCGCCCCCCCGCTTTTGTTTTTTGCATTTTTACTGTATTGGCAAGTTTTATCAGCTCCATTATTTTATAGTTGTGGTCATTGTATTGTTTATTAAAAATAGTTATTTGGAATTGCTGCATTACTGTTTGAGTCTGAATAACATATTTACAAATATGGCATTCTATTTTGCCAGTGCAAATATGTATTAAATAACAATTCCTCTTGCTAAGTGTGGCTACAAAAACAGTTGGTTCTCTTGCTAAAGATAATTATTTATACAAGTAAAGTGACATTATCTTAATATTCTTTTCAAGACAACTATTTCCAAATGTTTATTAAAGAAAATGTTCTGGGAAAAAATAAAGTATAGATATCACATATTTAACTGTGTGTTGGAGACTTAGATAAGCCTGGAAGTCAGATAGTTTCATATACAATTGCATATACTTATACTCAATAAATATTCAAAAGCCTGCTTTCTCCTCTGTAAAATAGAAATAATAGTAGCATCTTCTCATTGAGTAACTTTAAAAAATTAATAAAAAGATGGTATAAGAGCTCCATTCAGTGCCTGGCATGTAGTAAGTACTTAGGTGGTGGTAGATATAGATTGAGTTCATTCCATAAACAGAGTCCAGAATAATGCCTTAGAGATGTAACAATAAAAATAATCGATGTTTCAGCTGAAGGTGACAGAAAGGAGATAAACAGAAGAGACTCCATCCTTGGGGACCATGTAATATAAAAACAGGAATAGAAGGGAGTCTGTAGGTTTGAGGGTCCCGCAGGGCAGAGAAATGCTGAGTCATGTTTGGGCCCCACTGAGCTGCACCCAATAGAAGGTCTCTGCGGTGAAGACGTATTGCCGCCATCTCGTGGATTGGACCAGAGCCTTTATGTTCCTCCTGCTGTTTACTTGTTTTACTATGTTCTAGATGCTGTAATCAGGGGAGAAACCTGGGAGGGAAGTGTGTAAGTCTGTGAGTCAGTTTCCTGAGTGAGTGAGGAGTGAGGATCACTGTGCCAGTCCGGAGGCGTTGCTGGAAGAACATAAATAGGGGAGGAGGTGGAGGGAGGCCTTACCAAGGACCAGCATCAGAGGCTGAAGATGTATCATATGAGAGCCTGCAGGAGAAGAGGAGAGGCTTCGGAGGATGATGAGTGTTCGGAAGAATCCCTGTTACAGGTGTCAAATGTGGTTTTAGAGTTTATGATGATCCTTATAAGTTACAGGGATAGAAAGTAAGGATAAAAATAGATGATTCTTGGCTGGTATCTACCATATTTACCTATGAAGGTGATTGCATATATCCACTTATTGTAATATGAAATCATTGTTTCCATGAAAGTGAAGGTATTGAAACAGTTGTTCAGTGAACAATGCAAAATGTACTTTTGCCTGAATCCTGAACATGCATTGCTCAAATGCTCTAAAATGCTCAGTTCTGCAATTTTCTGCCTCATTTGTAGTAAACCAGACCTATTTCTGATAAACAGTGGTTTCCTTCTTTTGTTATGTTTAGTAGCACAAGTTTTCTTTTAAAGAAAAACACTGGATGTTTTGTCTCAGAGGCTGTGAGTAAACAGAAGAGGAAAACTGGGGAAGGGTCTTCAGAATCCACTGAGAGACTTTGACCTCTGTAAGCCAACAAACAATGTCATCTATCACCAAAATGACCTCAGGTCCTGCTGGGTTCTTCTCATATCAACAAATCTGTACTGACTGCCCATTTTTGAGCAAACCATAAGCTTGCAGTTTTCAAGTGTAAGAAGTCAATTATATACATAACCTTGACACAAAGGAGAGTGTGTGGGTCACCATGAGGCATTTCCAAAGGACAGTGCAGATTCTAAGGAGAAGGAGCCCAGTTGGTTGAGAGGGAACAAGAAGAATCTCCTGGACAAAGTAGAATTAGGGGAAAATGGGGCTTCCCTGATAGCTCAATTGGTAAAGAATCTGCTGCAATGCAGGAGACCCTGGTTCGATTCCTGGGTCAGGAAGATCCACTGGAGAAGGGAAAGACTGCCCACTCCAGTATTCTGGCCTGGAGAATTCCATGGACTGTAGAGTCCAGGGGGTTGCAAAGAGTCAGACACGACTGAGCGACTTTCATTTTCAGGAATAGGGACAGAGTGAGGCCATGTTCCTGCAGTGGGAACCACGTAAACAAGACGTGGAGACAGGCTTGATGCCTGGTGCTTCTGGGCGATGGCCATCCAGCTGGCTGGAGGAAAAGGATCATAACTGTGGGGGTGGTAGGAGATTAGGGTGGAGTGGAAGGTGGGGGCACCCCTAGTGCTAAATGTGTGGTGTGGGGAGATTCTGGCTGATTTGGGAGGTGGTGGGGAGCCCTTGTTGGATTCTGAGTGGGGAAGGAATGCTGCTGGAGCAGAGGTTTCAGGACTGATGGGAGCAGTGCGTGCTGTGCTAGGCAGTGAATTCAGGGGAGGCAAGGAAACTGTCCAGAACCTGTGGTCATAGCTCTGCCATCCACAGGAGCCTGAAAAGAATGTAAGGAAAAGGGGAAGACCCAACAGAGGGCTCTTCCAAGATGCCAGCCACAGGGAGCATTCCATGTGGAATTCCCAAGAGCACATGCACATGTCTTAGGGGTTGTTTGTAATTTTCCACCTTGCTCTCAGCTATCTGATGCAGCCAGAGTTGTGCTCTGATTTCGCACAGATGAACCTTGCCTGGAGAGATCTCTTTTGATCTGTATTAACGGGTTCTTCTTACCTTCTCAGGTCAGAAAGCACACTGGTCACTGCTTCTAGTCTGTTTGTCCTCCATCCCCACGTGGCCAAGTTCCACTGGGGATTCAGGCCCACAGAAGACAGTATGGTGTTAGGAACTGAGTGCCCCAGGAGTTGTAGAGGTGTTCAATTACTATAGAAAGACAACTGCTTCTCTCCCTTGCTGTGGCCTGGACGTCACATATCTGTCCCCGGGATCATCACTCAATGGATCTCTACCTGGTGTTCCATTGAGAACAAGTGGCATGCTTGAAAACATATTATTGTATTTATTTTTCATGACTCTAGTTTCCTACTCAGTAAAGAATTTCCATGCAAAGAGCATTTAGTTAGTGACGTCATTTATTCACCTATTACATCTTTGCAAGATTGCTATGCGTTTAATAAACTTCTAACACAAATAACAATAAGACAAAAGTCAATGTGTAATGGAAACCACATTCGACTGCTCTCTGCTCATAAGCCGATAGTCTGAGAGGCAAGTGTCCGTAGTAAGGAAAGGCACTTTAATCGGAAAAGCTGACAACCTGGGGAGAAGGTGGACTCGTTCTGAGACCAACTCCCAAGATTCTTTTCATCCTTGACACTTTTTTAAAGGCAAAGATAGGGGAAACAATCTCAGTGAATCATTGAGGCAGGAGGTTGGATTCTATATCTTTCTCCATTGTGTGCAAACTGGCACACTCTCTGCAGATGTTTTCTTGTCCACGTGATCTCCTGAAGGATTGCTTAGGGGTTGGGTTGTTGGCAGTGGGAGTTAGTCTTTTTCTTTTTTAAAAAATGGCTTCATTCTTCACCTTTTTATTTGCAAAAAGAATCAACAAGTTAGAAAAGGCATGGTGCGCATTCAGGAAAGCGTAAGTCAGGAGTTAGTTTCAATTGATTAGTAATCTCATTTTTGTATTTAGGGTCTTTCAAAGATAGAGGCGAACAGAAATGAGCAAACAGAAAAGGGACAAGAGAGCTGCTTTCAGATAATGAGTCAGTCACTCTTGAACTTGCTCTTCTCATCCTTTTGGCTAATGAAAAGCAAGTTTAGTTTTTTTTTCATTTATGCATCAAGTGAAATCCTAGACTCATCTTCCTGATCTTTATGTTCCATGAGGGATTCACCACCACATGCGTGCTTGTCAGCTTTGAGCCCCTCAGCTCTGGCCATGATGCTGTGGGCTTGGGCCCACAGCATGTAGGAGACATTTGGCTCCATCATCAGGTGCCTTGGGACATTATTACACAACATCCTCAATTAAATTATTTTATTTTTAAACCAAAATCCTATGAATTATGGGACAATTTAAAGCTCAATAAAATGACAGAGCCAAAAATAAATAAATACAGATCCTGATTAAAAATTATTTCACACTTATTTTTTAGCCTCTACTAAATACAGTGAGCAATTGAGTCATATGTTTTAACTGAGAGAAGTCTTAGAAAGGTAATATGAATTTTAGTACTATTTCTCTCTTTCAAAATTGATCTCATTAACTCACCATAATTGATAACTGGGCCCTTTTTCTATGAAACAGAGATAAGTCTGATCATGTACTTTCTGAGAACAAAATAAGATAAACTTTTGACATGGTCTTGAGCCTGAGGGAAGAATGGGGTTGTTTACTCCTGGGGCTCCAGGAGGTTCTTAGTGACTAAGTCAGCTTTGCAAAACAACCAAGGCTAGGAAACTTCTCCCTCAAATAAAGGCCTTTGTAGAAATTCATAGCTTATTTGCGAGTGATGTTATGATGTAGTCACAACTTTTACATTTAATATATATACATATCAAACTTGTATTATTGCTAGGATTTTACTAGAGAATTTAATGCACCCTATAAAGCAACATTAGTTTAACTTTTCTGTATCTACGCTTGCAACTTCTCCAACTTCCCTTTTCTTGAGAAGGTTCTCAGAGTCCAAAGCACTCAAGTGACATTAAGATGTAAATATCGCCAGCCCTCTCTGGAAGTTTGCACTTTAATCCCCTACTTAGATTCAGATGAGTCGCAGCCATGGAGGCACTGGGGTGCCTGCAGGCCAGGAGGTGGGAAGAGCCACCCTAGGAGCTTTCCCAGAACCTCTGAAGTCCTTCTCAACTGTGCTGAAGTCATGGGCGAAGTTTCCATCTACATTTCAAAATATCTGTCTTGAAAGAATAAATGCCCACGTAGGACCCTTTGAAAATAGGTGGGTGTGTTTTATCACCAGGTACATTTATTTTTGTCAACTTAAAGAGTCAGTTACTTCAATTTTAGTAATATGAAGTCAGTTCAGTGTTAAAAAATAGGACAGTTACAGGGGTCAAAGCAAAGCCCATGGACATGGGTTCTTCATCATGCAAACCTCTTTTAGGGTCTTCTTCCACTCCACATCTCAGTCTGCAAGCTCCACCTTCTGAAAAGCCACCTCCTCTGGGAAGTCTCCCAGGACTGCATGAATCCAGTGACTGACAATCTCTGTGCTTCCTCCACACTTTGACAACCTGCAGCGGAATACAGGAGATTTCTCCTCACTGGGCTACTCTCAGCTCCAGATTTGGTTTTTCTCCTTTATTCCTAGGAACTGGCTGACTGAATGAATAAATGCTAAGTTCCTAGGGACGACAGCCAGCTGCCCATTTGAACTGTGAAGAGCTATTTTGGTGTTTGAATCTTACAACGAAGCCATGATTAGTAATCCTTGGATCAACAGTTGAGAGCTGGTGACTGAACTCTTTTGCCTGAGTACTGGCCACTTCCTGTGTTCTTACTCAAATGCACACATTTCCTGATAGACATTTCTTAGAATTGTGACTTTTTCTTTTTTTTTTTTACAGTGGCCTGTGGCTTTGAAAGTGTGTGATTTTTCCAGACATAATCAATGCCATCCAGATAGTGCCAACATGTGTCATGCACACAGCTTCTGATCATTTAGGGGTTTAAAAAAATTCCTGTTGAGGGAGAAATCAGCTACCTTGTGGTTAACGGTCCACCTGGGTTGGCCTTCTTTTTCCTTGATGTCTCACATTTGAGTCTCAGTCTGACAATGTAATTTAATCAGTGGTGACTCAGCACTGGAATCTTCAGCCCTGACCTCTTCTCTTGTTTTTCCGACTGCTTCCTTGAGCTCTCCATGTGGATGTTTGATGGGCATCTCTCCCTGAACATGTGCAGAACAAGATTCCTGGTGGTCCTCATCGCCTCATCCCAACCTGCACCTGTGTAAGCATCCCATCTGGGTACCTCACGCCTGAGACTCCATCCTCATGGTGACTCACACAAAGACGCCCAGCAAACAAGCCATAACCTCCTCCACAAAATACAAAACCCCAAATCAACAATTTTGACTACCCGACTCTTCTCTTCCTCAAGCCTCCAGCCCTGTCGATGAGACCATTCTTCCTGATGGCTCTATAACCTCCCACTTAGTACCCTGGGCTCTAGCCTCAGGATGGGAGTTACTGTCGTGGCTGTTTAGCTATATTTTCCTGCTTCTGCTCCTATCCCCTCCAGTTCGTTCTCAATACCAGAGCTTGGGTGAACCTTTTAAAACCTGGCTTCCCTGGTGGGTCAAAAGGGAAAGAATATACCTGCAATGCAGGAGACCTGGATTCTGTCCTGGGGTGCAGCAGATGCCCTGGAGAAGGGAATGGCAACCTACTCCAGTTTCATTGCCTGGAGAATCCCATGGCCAGAGCAGCCTGGTGGGCTCCAGTCTGCAGACCCACAGAGTCGCACATGACTGAGCGACTTTCAATTTCTCTTTAAAACCTGAGCTAGAGCATCTATTTCCTCTGTTGAAAACCCTCCCATGACCTGACTGCCGTGTTGTGAACACAATCGAAATACCTGAAGTTAACCTGTGTTGATCACTTACCACGTAGCCCAGCCTGTGCTGAAGTATGCTGCCTGTTCTCATTTCGTCCTGACCTCAGTCTCTTGCTGTCACCACTATCTTATATGTAAGAAAACTGAGCTAAAACAGGATGAAACAACTCTCTAAAGATCACTGGGAGAGGGAGTTGGCTTAGCTTGTCAGATTCAGATTCAGATTCAGAAGAGGGACAGTAAAAAATTAAGCTCAGTTTTTCTGTCCTTCGTTTTTTTTTCTTCTTCTTTCACATGCTGTGGTTGTTATTAACGAGGCCTATCTGATAATCCATTTTTATCAATGAAGAAAGACAGCAATGATCATGACATATTTTGAAGTGTAACTTTGTGATGAAGATCCTTAGCATCCTGTTTATTTACGAAGTCCTTGGCAGCATCCTGAGTCACTACCTGGTATTTCTATTGACACTGATGGCATCAGTGCTTTTCTGGTCTTGCTAACTTACTACTGCTGGTTCTAACACTCACCTTGCACTTTAGTTCTCGTTGGAATCCTGGTATAAGGTTGACTTTTTCAGAGTCACTATATATATATATATATATGTATATATACATATATATATATATATATATGTTTTTTTTTTCTTGGCTGCACTGTGTGGCTTAAGAGATCTTCAGCAGTGAAAGTGCACTGGACAGCCAGGAAATTCCTTCCCATCCCAGTATTTTTAAAGTCATTATTGATTAAGGTGAGATGTGAGTGTATAAGTGATGAATGCTATTCTCAAAAAAATTCATGAATAAATTCCATTTTTTATGAGAACTAGCAGGAACTAAAAGAAATGCAATTGTAGATAAAGAACAGTTCAGTTGGGTAGTATAGTATTACTGTATTTTATCAGACTAATAATGATGATTGGAATAAAAATCATTATAACTTCACTAATGGCATATAATGAAAAACATTGCTAAAAATGTATCAGTAACTCATTTTAAAATTTATTTATTTTTAATTAGAGAATAATTGCTTTAAAACCTTGGGTTGGTTTCTGCCATGCATCAACATAAGTCAGTCATAGGCATGTGTCCCCTCCCTCTTGAATGGCTCTCCTTACCCCCTCCCACCCCATCCTATCCCTGTGGTTTGTCACAGAGTACCTATTTACAAATAGGTTCATCAGTATCATTTTTCTAGATTCTATATATATGTACTGGTATACAGTATTTGTTTTTTTGTGGGTGAAAAAATTTAATCACATCCAAATTTTCCATGAAATTTAAGCAAATATAAATATCATCCTCTACCCAGTCCTAATATATATTTTTTTTCCAACATCTATTAACATAGCCATGTCTAAATGATTGTCAAAAGGAAACTCATAATGCACAGTGAGACAGACTCCCCTGCCAAGAGCTAAGCCACTCATACGTTCTTCAGTCCCTATAGTTTTAGAATCAGAAAATTCTGCATAAGTGATTAATATTTCTATTTAAATTGTAATAATCACACATCATGAATTTATTGAATTGAGTTCAATGTAAAATTGGCATGATTATCCATCCAAATATACTTTTAAAACTTAATTTTATTTAGTCTTACCATGCAGGCTTATCAGCTCATGGAGCGTGATCACTGGTGCTGAATTATAGAATCAAAGTAATAAAAAGTGAAAGCTTGCCTTGATGAATTATTTTGAAATTAAGATTTACTCTTGGAAAAATATAAGTTAACCCACCATTCATTATATTATCAAATTATCCTAACATAGTTAAAAGCACATTGATGATTTTTCTTTCCATAGGGATCAGTTATTTTACATTTATTTCCCATTTATATGACTTCACTCTTTTGTATTGATGTAGGCTTGATAATCGTTGTAATATTGTTCTGTGTTTTTAATGACACATAGACCATTCTGGGTTACTAGTGTAGTGATCAAATGAGCTTTAGGGACATAAAGGCTTAGGTTTAAAGATGGACCTGATACTTAACTAGTTGTGCTAGCTTTTCTCTTTTTTTGTCCAGTTATTGAATCATGTGGCATAGTTCCTGACACTTACATGCTATTTTTTTCTGGATTTAACAAATCTCATCATGGGCTAGAATAAACTTACTGAGATGAAGCCTGGGCTGCCCCTACGTTCTGTGGGTTTTTGCATCCATCACATCAGAGTAGCTAACTCCATAGAAGGGCCACATTCATATCTTTCTTCCTATTTCTCTCCTAGTTGGAAAGCAATATTTATCATTACTTCTCTCTTTAGCAGGTTTGTGTCCCGAGCCCTGTGTGCATTTGAGAAGAGTTATAACCAATCAACTCATTTGCTTTAGTCACAATTACTGCTTAGTCTTTTCTAATGATTAAAAGTGTTCCCCGTGAAAAAACAGACACTTATATTCTAGGAATGAGAGGAAAAGTCTGTGGAATCTTGTCCTTTCCCTGTGTAGAAATGTATCTGTATTTAACTTCTATTTTGTTCTTTTTAGCCATTCAAGAAGGATGGTGGTGATGTGGTGACATAAATAACTTTTGTCTGGAAAGTTTTTATTTATTGAAAGGCAGGTGTAGAGCAGCTACCAGGTAGATGACATTACACAAAGCCCATGAGAGACAAAAAAGAAATTAAAAATTAAATAATGTTCACAAATAATCACTCTGAAACAAGCGAGTGATCAAAAACTCAGGTTACCTCCTGGGAAAAGAGGGTTTTATGTACCGAGCAGGATATTTTTCTCTTACCCTAGCAAGGGCTCGTGGTGTCATTTAGCAAATACAATGTTTTGGCTCACTCTTCATCCTTTTAGGAGATTGCCTTTTGATTGTTACTGTTTTGTTTTCTCTAAACCATCCTAAATATTGGTGTAAGAAAAATAAACAAGGCTGCTTTGACAGCTAAAATTTATAAATGTGATGATCTAGAATCATTGCCAAAGTTTCTCCAAACTTAGAGAAGCACAGAGGGTAATACTGGTGAGTTTTCATGCGCTCTTTTAAAAATCTGTCAAGATGAACTATTTTAAAGATCTTCCTTCTGGGAACTCAGCAGGTACACTTGAGTGGCCTGATCATTAAAACAGCCATGTTTTCAAGGCGGCTTAATGTTTCATTACATTAAGTTTTGTCAAAAGGTGTGAAGACCTTGACTATGCTTAGTGACTACAGCAGTTATAATCATACTTGGTATTTAGCGTGATACGCTTCTGGAGGGCCATCCTTTCAGGTCAGGGGTTTCAAAATATTCCTTCTTCTGCTGAGGCTCATCTGAACCCTCTCCCCGCCCTCTGCCCCTGTCCTCCCATTTCCCATTCCAGAGTGTCCACCCTCCTGGGCTGTCTCCTCATCCGTAGTGGCTGCTGTAAGCATGGAGGGGTCACAACCCCTACAGTCTTAGGGTGGCAAGCCTCTGGCCCCTTTAGGACCATACACTTTGCTGACTTTAGTTCAAGCCCCACTCTCCCGTCATCCTCCCTGCAAAATGGCCCTGAATTTCCTCCTCCTCCTACACACAGGTCCTTGGAGGGCCCCCCAGTACCAACAGAAATGATGCAGTTTCTCTAGAATTCAGTCTTGGAACTTCTTTGGTTTCACAAGATCTAAGAGCAAACTCCTTGGAGGTCAACCTCCAACGTGATAATGTACATCACACCCCAAAGTGGTATGAGAACAAAGCCTTGTACATTGTCCCTGTCTCTGACGTCGGGGAAGCAGGCAGATGGGGGATCGGTCCAATAGGCAAAGGACGTGGCAAATAATGCTATACTTGTCCTCGTGTTGGCTTATATGGAGCTGACACAAAAGAACCAAATATATGTTGGTTTGATACTGGACATCCTAAGGTTCATGGAAGAACACTTCTGATGTGGGAAAAAAAGACAAAGTGTTTACATTTTCCAAAGACATGTGTCTATAAGAGAGAGAGAAGGGCAAATTTATCACAAAGATAATGAACCTTAATTTTCAGAGTCCCTTACTCACCAGTCCCTTGCAAGGTTCTGAATTTAATTTCTCAGTTGTATATTTATAATTTCACATTCTTTTTTTCTCAAAGGAAAATCTGTCTTTGGATCCACCTTATGGTCCTGCGATAAATTCTATGTAGTTCTTTAATGTAACTGTAGTCCAGCGTGAAGAAACACTAAGAAATAAGCTCTGTGATCTGTGGAACAATGTTATCCTTCAGTTCAGTTCAGTTCAGTCCCTCAGTAATGTCCAACTCTTTGTGACCCCATGGACTGCAGCATGCCAGGCCTCCCTGTCCATCACCAACACTCGGAGCTTGCTTAAACTCATGTCCATCGAGTCTGTGATACCATCCAACCATCTCATCCTTTGTCTTCCCCTTCTCCTCCTGCCTTCAAACTTTACCAGCATCAGAGTCTTTTCCTGTGAGTTGGTTCTTTGCACCAGGTGGCCAAAGTATTGGAGTTTCAGCTTCAGCATCAGTCCTTCCAATGAATATTTAGGACTGGTTTCCTTTAGGATGGACTGGTTGGATCTCCTTGCAGGCCAAGGACTCTCAAGAGTGTTCTCAACACCACAGTTCAAAAGCATCAACTCTTTGGCACTCAGCTTTCTTCATAGTCCAGCTCTCACATCCATATATAACTACTGGAAAATCCATAGCTTTGATTAGATGCCCTTCTATTGGCAAAGTAATGTCTCTGCTCTTTAATATGCTGTCCAAGTTGGACATAGCTTTTCTTCCAAGGAGCAAGTATCTTTTAATTTCATGGCTGCAGTCACCATCTACAGTGATTTTGGAGCCCAAAAAAGTAAAGTCTGTCACTGTTTCCATTATTTCCCCGCTTATTTGCCAGGAAGTGATGGGACCAGATGCCATGATCTTAGTTTTTTGAATGTTGAGTTTTTAGCCTACTTTTTCACTCTCCTCTTTCACTTTCAATAGGCTCTTTAGTTCTTCTTTGCTTTCTACCCTAAGTGTTGTGTCATCTGCATATCTGAGGTTATTGATATTTCTCCCAGCAATCTTGATTCCAGCTTGTGGTTCATCCAGGCAGCATTTCTCATGATGTACTCTGCATATAAGTTAAATAAACAAGGTGACAATATACAACTGTTACTGTCACTATTTCTGTTCAGTCTGTTTGTCAGTAATCTCACAAATCTCTCCAGAATGCTAAAAACATGAAGTGGTTATCTACATAGAAATTTTATTAGATAGGTTGATGGACTGTCCTTTACTACATACAGATATATTTTAGGATAAAAGCATTTTGTTTTTGAGAATAAGACAGAGTCTTTTAAAATATACAGTGAAGTCTTGCCTATAAATGAAAAATGTTCCCCTTTTCACCTATTGCATGTATTATCAATTGCATATACTACCTATTGCAGATATATTAGATAGCATTCATAAATTACCTGTTGTAACCATTAAAATATTTATTTTATTGTAAGATTGTAATTTGGGGACAAAGTTCATTTTTGTAGCGTGATGTTTACATATTACCAGAGTCTCAAGCTCTGTTGTCATCATTTAGATCCCCTCAAGAATTGCCATGTGTTTCTGGAAAGAGAATCAGTAGAATTTCTATAAGCCTGTAATTAGCTCAGTGTGGATTATTCACATTGTAGATCAGCCATTATGTAAGAATCCATTTTCAGAATCAAGGCTTCTCTGAGGTCTTTAGAAACAGGGTAACCGCCCAAAGTAGTCAGTCAACTTTCTTCCTTTCTATATCACTGTGTGTATCTGTGCGTGTGTGTGTGTATATATATATATATATATATTTTTTTTTTTTTTTCCATGTCACTGTATTTTTCATGGAAAGCCCACAGTTCCAGATTTCTCCTTGCTTACCCTCACTGGTGCAAAGTATCAAGAGCTGTTTGTGAGAGGGTATGCTCTGTGCCAGTGGTTATGCACCCACACCCCGTGGTGCTGGGGTGACATCTCCCGGAGGCCACACCATTGGGAGACTGTATCAGAATTGCCTTAGTCACTCAGTGAATCACAAAAGGATTTCAGTTATCGTCTGACTTCTCATCATGAATGAACCCCTAACCCATCACCCACGTTCCTCACTACCGTCGGCTCTACTGACTCATCTTTGTTTCCATAATCAAAATTAAAGGAAACAATTCCAAGCTAGGAATTCCATAAATGAATTCAGGCATAGGAATACAATAAGAACAATTTTACAGCTTCTGACATGATTGCCCCTTATATGCATGGGAATCTTCAAGGATTTGATAAGGTTATTTCTACACTTAAAAATGTAAAATTAAATTACATTCATTTTTCACAAGCTAATAATAATAAAGAAAAAAGAAATAGAGGCCTATGTCATGATATAAAGGTCCTTAATGAAATTCCAGCTCTAAACTTATATTTGTTCATTTGAGCAGTTTATAAAAAACATAACAAATGAAATAAATTTACTTATTTATTTGTGAGGAAGCCAAACCTTATCCTAAGTTCTTGATATTATCAAATCATGAGTGTCAGTGTCATAAAGTAGAATCATTTAAAAATGAAGNAACTTCCTTATAATTATTTTATTATGAACATTTATGCTTAAAACTGTTAAAGTGTATTATTGTAAAATTAACAATAAAGTGGCAGAAAATCCATTAAGAAAAGTATCAGGTAATGTTGTAATATAACGGTGAATGAAATTTATAATTTTTAGGTTACTGTTTTCACCTTCCACAATATTGTATTACATTATTCACTGATACAGTGAGATGCTGCTGCTGCTGCTGCTAAGTTGCTTCAGTCATGTCCGACTCTGTGTGACCCCATAAATGGCAGCCTACCAGGCTCCCCCATCCCTGGGATTCTCCAGGCAAGAACACTGGAGTGGGTTGCCATTTCCTTCTCCAATGCATGAAAATGAAAAGTGAAAGTGAAGTTGCTCAGTCATGTCCGAATCTTCGCGAGCCCATGGACTGCAGCCTACCAGGCTCTTCCGTCCATGGGATTTTCCAGGCAAGAGGACTGGAGTGGGGTGCTATTGCCTTCTCCGGATACAGTGAGATGAATACTCCTAAAATATTTATTGAGATCAATCACCAAAAAAAACTATTACAACTTTAAAAATATGTGAGTTACTGTAACATTAGCAAATATTCATTAAGAAACGAATGAAATTTTGTTTTTTGTTTTTCTTTAAAGAAGACACAGCTTCTGGTGAGAAGCTGATGTCTTTTCTGATGTCTTTTCTCCCATTCCCCCACCACCTATTTTCAGTTGCATTTACAACAAAGCTTCAGGCTACTCAGCCCCAAAATGGAATCACACCATGAAATGAAGTGAGAAGGGGTGTGATGGACTTCATCGATCAAATTAAGGCAGCCACGGAAGCTACTTGTGCCTGGTGTCTGTCTCTGCTCTGGAGATGGATGAGCATAAGCACCTGTTGGACTTGTGTTGACCTCCTAGACACTACCTGACTTCACCTCTCACCTCCATATGCAGAAAACTCAGGTCTTTTGTGCCTCTGCAGAGGAATACAGTTATTAGTTTGAAAACTTGAAAACTGACAGATCAAAAGAAGGAAGAAAATTTTAAATCACCACTAGGTGAGTGAGTGAGTGTTAGTTGCTCAGTCCTGTCCGACTCTTTGCAACATCATGGGCTCCTCTGTCTGTGGAATTCTCTAGGCAAGAATACTGGAGTGGGTTGCCATTCCCTTCTCCAGAGGGTCTTCCTGACCCAAGGATCAAACCTCTGCCTCCCGCATTGCAGGTGGATTCTTTACTGTCTGAACCATCAGGGAAAACCCACTACTAGGTATGCACTACAAAAACAGTTCTTTCTAGAAAGGTCTACTGACGGATGCTAAATGGATTAGATGAAATTTGAAGGAAAAGCAGGATTTTTGCATAGTCTCAAAGTATCCCCCCCACCAATCAAGGTAATTATCAATTATAAGGGAAAACACAGTCACTTTATAGTGGAGAAACCCAGAAGATACCACTTTAACCAAATGATGAATAGTAACATCACCAGTAATAAGATATCTGTGTTATGTTTCCCAAAAGGATGGTAATGGGACATATTAAAATCCCATTTGTGGAAGCAGGGAATGTGCCTTGCATTACTTTGAGGTTGGTGACTGTTTTCATGAGCTTGGAAATCCCATGGGCTGGATGGATGAAACCATACAAATGAATTTTCCCACAGTTCTGGGGACTGGACGTCCCAGATCAGGTGCCTGTCGATCAGAGTCCTGGCCTCTTTGTCGGGCTTTCTGGTACACAGTATGACAATCTCTAGGTTCATCCATGTTGCTGCAGATGACATTGTTTTGGTCTGTTTATGGCTGAGTAGTATTCCACTGTGTGTGTATACCACATCTTCTTTATCCCTTCCCCTGTCGATGTACATTTAGGTTGCTCCCATGGATTGGCTATTGTGAATAGCGCTGCAATGGGCTTCCCCGGTGGCGCTGCTGCTAAGTCACTTCAGTCGTGTCCGACTCTGTGCGACCCCATAGATGGCAGCCCACCAGGCACCCCCGTCCCTGGGATTCTCCAGGCAAGAACACTGGAGTGGGTTGCCGTTTCCTTCCCCAATGCATGAAAGTGAAAAGTGGAAAGTGAAGTCGCTCAGTCGTGTCCGACCCTCAGCGACCCCATGGACTGCAGCCTTCCAGGCTCCTCCATCCATGGGATTTTCCAGGCGAGAGTACTGGAGCGGGGTGCCACCGCCTTCTCCAGGTGGTGCTAGTGGTGAAGAACCTGTCTGCCAACGCAGGAGAGGTAAGAAATGTGGGTTCAATCCCGGAGTTGGGACGATCCCCTGGAGAAGGAAATGGCAACTCACTCCAGTCTTCTTGCCTAGAGAATTCCATGGACAGAGGAGCTTGGTGGGCTACAGTCCACGGGGCTGCAAAGAGTCGGACACGACTGAAGCTACTTAACACGCAGCACATGAAGACGTTAATCCTGTCGGGTCAGGGCTGTATCCTATGACTACTGCCTAATTAAAGGTAACTTTATTACCTCCGCAGAGGCCCAGCCCTCAGATGTGATCACATTGAGAGCTGGGGCTTCAATTTATGACTTGGAGGGACACAGACATTCAATCCATAACATTCCACCCCTAGGTACCCCAAGTTCATGTCTTTCTCTCATACAAAATACATTCATTCCATCCCAACCGTCTCACAAGTCTTCACCTGGACCAGAACCAACTCTAAAGTCTGAAATCCAAAGTCCCATTTGTGAATCACCCGAGTCAGACATGGGTAAGAGTCAAAGCATGGTTCATCCCGAGGCAAAACTCCTCTCCAGCTGGAAACCTACCTCTCTCTGATAGATACACTAAAGCTGCCACATCTCAAGTGTTTCCTTGGAGAGGCTGTGAATTTCCCCAACTTCCAAATCTTCCCTTTTGCCTAACAGTTCATTCTTCGGTTTCTCTCTTCTCTCACATTTTGTTATAAGCAGTCAGAAGGATCCAAGCCACACCGTCAATACTTTTCTTAGAAATTTCTTCTGCTGAATATCTAGCCTCATCAATCACAATTTCTACCTTTTCACAAAACACTAGACCATAGCTTACCGTGTTCTTTGCCACTTTATAACAAGGGCACTGTTTCCCCAGTTTCCAATATCCTGTACCTCATTTCTGTCTGAGCCCCCAACAAAGTGGCCTTTAACTTCCATATTTCTGCCAACATTCTGTTCTTGATGATTTATGTATCCCCTAAGAAGATGAAAGGGCTTCCCTGGTGACTCAGATGGTAAAAAAAAAATCTGCCTAAAATGCAGGTGACCCAGGTTCAATCCCTGGGTCAGGAAGATCCCCTGAAGAAGGGAATGGCAACCCACTCCAGTATTCTTGCCTGGAGAATCCCATGGACAGAGGAGCCTGGGATCTACAGTCCATGGGATCGTAAAGAGCTGGACACAACTGAGAGACTAACAGTTTCACTTTAAGAAGAAAGCTTTCCTTCTAACTCTTCTCTTATCTTACTCCCACCAGAATTGCCATTAACACCCGTAGTTGTACCAGTGATTGACTGATGGCCATTGTGAACTTCTCTGGCCTGCACCCAAAAATTATTCTAGCTACTACCTGTCACGCAGGTCCAAAGCTGCTTCCATATATTTTGGTATTTGTTAAACTAGCACCTAATTCTGGGCTCTGAAATCTGTCTTTTCTTTTATTTCCCTCTGTAAAGACCCTGTCTGCAAATAGTCTCATTTGGGACTGGGGTTTCAGCAGATGAGTTTTAGGGGGACACAGCTTTCAGCCTCGACGACTGGACCATGTTTATGCTGAGAAAGCTGAGTGAGTTAGTTTCCAAGAGGAGGAGGGATGCTGTTGAGACTCAAGCAGAATCCACAGTGAGGGCTTGCAGAGCTGTGTTGAGACTTAAGATTTGTTTATTGTCAGAGTAGGGTTTCTCATAGTTTCATTACCAACATTTAGATAAAGTCCCAGTAACTGGGATTACTCAGCTGGTCTTGAACCTTGGGGCCAAGCCACATACCTTTGTGTTCCTGAGTTTTGCTTTCTTGAGAGAAAAGATAATGACAGTGAACACATGTTTATTCATCGCTTTAAAATGGGCTGCCTCTTGGGTTTAAATTTTTTAATATTATTTACTCAAGAAATAGCATCAATTTTATACAATATATAGTATTTTCCCCTTAATACTTAGCAAAGTGTATTAGGATTATCAAAGTAACCATGACAACCAGCTTCCTTACAATCCTCTTCGTGATGGCAGAGCACACGAGCACGCAGATCCTTACAGGAAATATTTCTTTGTGGTGATATATAAATATACAGATAGAGATATACATAGGTAAATACATTCTAAAAAGTGTTAGCATATGTATATACACATATATAGTAATTTTTTAACAAAAGATAGACAAAACATTTCCTATGAATGTTTCACAGATTTTGTCACAAATAAGCAGCCTAGCATCTTTAGAAATAAAAAGTGTAAGAGGTTTGTGTCAGAAGCTCCGCATCCTAGGTCAGTCTTTGGCACTGCCTGGCTGCACAGCCAGCCATCTGACAGCCGCCTGGGGCTTCAGTTTCCTCATCTGAGAAGAAGAGCAGTCGTTTGTCACAGCTGGAAGAATTTGGCTGAAAAAGGACTTTGCAAGCACTACATTTATTCCCCTCAGTATTTCACTTCTGTAAGGGTGATTATTCTCTAATATTTATCACTTTTATGTTTCATGATTAAGGCTGATAGTGAAAGTCTTAGGAATTGATATCAACATTACCATTAAAAAAGTCATAGAAGTAAGGAAAAGCACTTGTGAAAAGGTGCAGTGATTTGTAGATACTGTGCAGGAAGGAGAAGCAAGTGGATAATCCAGTCCCTGTCTCCAAGCTACCTTGAAAACTCCTCCAGGGCGTGGGTAATGATGAGCAGAACGGGGAAGCTGGGCGTGAGTTAGCGAGGCGGATTAAGGGAGACAGCCTTGCCACAGTGAGTCGCTGCCAAGTAGAACTGACTTCCCTCTGGGAGGCTGCGGACCCCCCTTGTGGCAGCTGCTTCTCTGCCTGGGGACCCTTGACCTCACCCTGGAGTCAGGGACCTGGCTCCCCAGACCTGGCGCTCCCTCTGGGCTTGGGGTTCTGTGCCTCTCTGTGAATCTCTGGCACTGGGTTTGTGAGCAAGGGGCCTTCTGATTGTCCTGGTGAAGACTGTTGACCTACAGAAAAACAAACCAACATGGAAGGTCACACACACAATACGCAACCCAGCAAGTGTATTCCTCTCCTTGAAGAGTCAAGTGTTCCGTTTTTCTTTTTAAATGTTGAAAAGAATGTACTCAATGATTACAGTAAGTGGTAAAGCCTACTTATTTCCAAGGTTGTATTCATTTGAAATGGTTAGGTTGGGGGAGAAGACAAGGAAAGGGGATGGAGTGGGAAGTGGGGAAAGGGGTGGGGAGGGGAGGGGTTAGGGGAGGTGAGGGTCCAGCCTGGAGGAGCAGAGGGGAGGGGAGGAGGGAGGAAGCCAAGGACGAGGAGGGAGACTTTTGTAGGACACACGCTGCTATCTATCCCTTTAGACGATGGAAATCAGCATTGCCAGCCTTTATCTCCTACCTTTGAAAGTGGGTGAGCTGGATAAGTACGTCCTCCAGATGTTCAGCTTTCTGATTCCTCTCCTTTGGTGGAGCAGTAATTTGAAAGGGCCACCAGAGTAGCCCCTGGATGTTGTTTTCTGGACAGCAGAAGCTGGGACAAAGCATTTTCATCTGTATGAAAGCCAACCAGATGGTCAGAAGCCAGTTCTCCACTTCAGCTCTAGGAAGAGCTTAACATGACTCAGCTTTTTATTTCTAAACTTCGACCAGACTTCCTACAATATGTTTACATGACAGGGATTGAGAAATTATTCATTGTATTCCAGTGAAAAATGAAAGCGTTAATCGCTCCGTCTTGTCTGACTCTTTGTGATCCCTTGGACTGTATCCCAACAGGCTTCTGTGTCCATGGGATTCTCCAGGCAAAGCTACTTGAGTGGGGAGCCATTCCCTTCTCCAGGGGAATCTTCCTGACTCAGGGATTGAACCAGGTCGCCTATATTGCAGGCAGATTCTTTACCTTCTGAGCCACCACGGAAACCGCATTCTTATAAGCTATCTTTGAAGATTTGAACATTGAAATGATGCAATGTATAGTAAGTGTCCCTCAGATGCTTTTTAGAAACAAGGAAAGGAAAATCTATTTATCTATGTATCTAGCTAGCTAGTTGTATTTACATTCTCTCTATCTATTTATGTAACTGGGCTGCCATTGTAGCTCAGCTCTTAAAGAATCCGCCTGCAATGCCAGAGACCTGTGTTTGATCCCTGGGTTGGGAAGATCTCCTGGAGAATGGCCTGGCAACCAACTCCAGTATTCTTGCCTGGAGAATCCCCATAGACAGAGGAGCCTGGCGGGCTACAGTCCATGGGGTTGCAAAGAGTCAGTCACAACTGAGTGATCTAGCACAGAATAACATTTATGTAATTATTCACGTCTGTCTCTACTTATTTACAGAGATCGATCTATTTATATTTGCATCCTTATCGATTTATATTTTGGTATCTGTCTACCATCTATCTGCCATCTCCAGTGTTCTCTTTTGCTTTTTAGGAGAGATTATTTTCTACCTTCCCAAGGCCTTGATAATAATTAGAGATAAATGTTTGAATCGGTTGGGTTGGAGGATAGATTGAAGAGATGCTAAACAGAGGTCCTTAAAAAGGTAGGGAGTAGGTGTGGCCAGTTGTCCTTTGACAATCTAAGTAAGGCTTTGCTGTCAAGTATTCCTAGTCCTCTGCTTTGCAGCATCACTCTGTGTGTTTTATTGATCAGTGAGGAAATATGCGTGTGACCATAATTGGACAGGTGCTACAAGTTTTACTTAAAGTGATGTTACATAGAGACTATTTTGAAGAAAGTTCTTTTCTGTGGTGTGCTTTATATCTTTTGCTGTGAAAGGTACTGTAGTTTAATTCTTTAAAAAAAAAAATGCAGTAGTAATTTTTTTTTTTTTTTTTGCTTTGCTCAGATCTTTCTGGGACAAAAACCCAAACCCAAATCAAACAAACCTTTTTCTTTGTTTCTGCTTCCCAGAAGTCATTAGATATTGTTGCCTGAGAACCCCTTGATTTTTAGCAGTAAATATCCAAAAGTCTGTTAAGGACACATAAAGCGTGGCTAGGAACTTAAATCTGTTAAATTTTCAAGTTAATTATGCTTCCTATCCAAGGACATTGGAACAAATGATTCAATTATCATCTGGTGCACTTAAAAGTTGTATTCCCAGGGAGAACTGGAGAAAGAGCTCTAAGCTGTGTGGATTTATCCTAGAGTTGGAGTGATATTTAGGTTAAAACCCCGTGCCTCCCGCTGTGCTGCGGAAAGTCAGCCTGGCCTGTGGGCCACTGATTCAGCCCTCGCTCAGGCCGAGCCTCAGCGGTTCACGTGGAGCGACTGGACGGTGGTGAGACTTACCTGTGAGGTAACCACTGAGCTTTCCTGGCAGTTTCTGAAGGTCTGTGTCACACATGTCCAGAATGACCCCCTGTGACACCCTGCCTTTGTGGAATTTATGTCCTGTGTTCCACCGTAGCAGATTCTTTTAAACTAAGCCTTAGGGTTTTCTATTCCTGTTGCCTCATCTTGTCAATTTTTAGGGTGGTGATTTTCTGAGATGAGACCCTTGGCTTTGAAGAATCGATCCACTTTGGAATTGAGGGAGTAAATGGCTGGACAATCTAACTTAGTCTGCTCAGGTAATCTTTCCTTTGTTTTTAAAATATATCCAGTTCTGAACCTCTTACTGATTTTGAAACGGCATTGCTCCTTATATAATGGTTTGCATAAATTCAGAGCCTCTCGTCCCTGCAGCTCCTCTGATAGACGTGATCTTACTACCTTGTACAAAGATCTTCTGACTTTGGGGGTTACTCATGGGAGCTGAGGAACCGGCCTTGAGTTAGTCCATCCCATGTAGTTTTCAGGGAAAGGGTTAGTTACTTCTCTTGAGCACAGAGACATCTCCGAGCATATGAACTAGGAGTCGAACACGAGTGTGAGGATGCACTACATCCAAACATGGAAAAGTGTTGCTCTTTTTTCCTGGATTGCTGAACTATTGTGGTGTTTTTTTGTTTTTCTTTTCCTCTCTCATGAAGTAATGGAATAAAGGCCCCATTACAAAATATTTCACTCTTTCCTAAACTCAATTACACTGAGTCAGTGCGGAGTCATAGATGACGTAGGAGAAACAGCATAGTTCTGTTTTCTGCCAAGTCCGAGAAGCAGGTGGGTAGCCATTGTTATTGTGCAGCCGCTCTGTCCCGTCTGACTCGTTGTGACCCCATGGACTGCAGCACCCCCTGTCCTTCACTGTCTCCTGGAGTTTGCTCAAACTCATGTCCATTTAGTGGGTGATGCCATGCAACTATCTTATCCCCTGTTACCCCCCTCTCCTCCTGTCTTGAGTCCTTCTCCAAATCAGTCTTTTCCAGTAAGTCAGCACTTTGCCTCAGGTAGCCAAAGTATTGCAGCTTTAGCTTCAGTGTTCGTCCTTCCAGTGAACATCGGTGTTGATTTCCTTTAGAATTGACTGGTTTGATCTCCTTGCTGTCCAAGGGACTCTCAAAATTCCTCTCCAACACCACAATTCAAAAGCATCAGCTCATCAGCACTCAGCCTTCTTTATGATCCAACTCTCACATCAGTACAGGACTGCTGAAAAAAACAAAACAAAACATAGCTTTGACTATACAGGCCTTTGTCAGAAAATTGATGTCTCTGCCTTTTAATATACTCTCCAGTATATTATATAGTATCATATATATATATATATATATATATATATATACACACATACACTACGAGCGACTAAGTACACATATACTCTCTAGGGTAGCCATATTCTTAGTTTGCAAAGTGAATTTCTGGAGTAAGATTTTAGATTAAAACAGAATATTAAGGATTTCTGTTTGGACGTGATAGAAAGTAAGACACTGATAGAAATAAATTTTACTATTTCTTTTGTTCTACTGCAGTTTTGTCGTTAATGAGCCAGCATGACTTTTTAAACAATTCTATCACTCATCTTTTCCTTAGTGTCTTGTTTTTGTTTCTTCCCATAAATTTGACATTTTCTTTAAAATCTTGGTAAAATCTTTGTTACACTGACTTTATCCTGATTCGTCATCAAATTCTGATTTTCGAATCCTCTTATTTGGAGATGAAATTGATGTGTCCAAATCTTTCACTTTGTTTTCATTCAAAAGCCGGGTATAGACTACATAGAACTGCATGTTAGGAGATCTTGTTCACCTAAATCCAAAGCAGTTTTTTGGATAGCAGAGTGTAGTTAGGTCTTGGGTACAATTGCTTTTTGGTTAGTATTTTCTCTTTTCAGCTTTGCTTTTGGTTTGATTTGTGTATGTGTCTATGTGTGGACACGTGTGTGTGTGTGTGTGTGTGTGTTTCCACAACAAGCTCTGACATGTTTAAGGCTTATCTCCTTCAGCTTCTAAATCAAAGTAGTTCAGTATTGTAGTCTCAGTTCCTTTTGTCTCCTAACAACTGCTCACCCAAAACCTGGTTCATGGGGTCAGATGCACACCCGTCACACTAGTCTCTGAAGTCTCCATGGCCCCACTCCCCAGCTGTGACATGTGACAGGCCGGGGGGTTACTCCCTTTGGGCCCACCAGCAGCCAGCTTGCATGCCAGTCCTTCCAGGCTCTGCCTTCCAGAAACACCAGCACCAGCCTTAGGTTTAAGATCACCTGAAGAGAGAGAGAGGAGCTCCAGGGATGCAGCAGTGGGATGGTTCCCACAGAAATGGGGAACCTCAGGAATGGGGATGTTAGGATAGCATAAAATAATTTTTTTTGACAGGGAGGCCTCTTGTAGTAAAGATTACTAGCTATTTGGCACACCACAAACTTTTCTAAACTACTTAAATTTATCTTGGAATGTGATCCATTTGTGATGTCACAAAGAATAAATGTATCTGGCAGGAACGTTTTACTGAAGTTGTTTTCCCTGGACTAAACCTTATCTTGTCTTTGAAGCATTTTCCAATGGCTTTGCTCTGAAAATGGTGCATTTCAGAGTAAGGTTTAGGGAGGTGAAGTGAAGTGAAGTCGCTCAGTCATGTCTGACTCTGCGACCCCGTGGACTGTAGCCCACCAGGCTCCTCCGTCCATGGGATTCTCCAGGAAAGAATACTGGAGTGGGTTGCCATTTCCTTCTCCAGGGGATCTTCCCAACCCAGGGATCAAACCCAGGTCTCCCACATTGGAGGCAAACGCTTTAATCTCTGAGCCACCAGGGAAGCCAAGGTTTAGGGAAGGGACCAGGTTTTAACCATAGTTTGTATCTATGACACCTGGCACAATAACTAGGGAATTCAAGTGAAGACCACATTTATTCTGGACACCCATCATGTGCAAAACACAGTGAGTACCTCGGAGCGACTTGTTGACTGGCTGTAACACTACTGAACTGTTCATCAGACGTGAACACATGAAGTGGGAGGCGTAGCCTTGCTTTGTCCTTTTCATGTCTCATTATGTTGATGGAGACCACATGTCTTCTCTAGGTGATGTTTTTCCGGGTGGTTAGTAATGACTGCCATTATCGCCTGTGATAGGGCAGTACTCAGATAGCAGCTCCTCTGTGTGTAATCAGATGAACCAGATATTATGTTTGGCTTTGTTTATGGAAAAAAGAAGACTTGATGAAATTGTGGTTTGAGGCCTATTAGCAAAAAGGATCAGTGGTTTCTTGGAATTACAATTTGAATTTTTGAGAAAAACAGAAGAAAGTGTCTCCCTATGGGATTGAATTGGTCTGTGTCATTGCTTCTCTGGCTGAAATCTGGGGATTCTATCAGAAAAGTCACTGGAATAAGAAATGACCCTATAAAAGAACATTAAGCCATGCCAAGGAAAAGACAAAGATGATGATAACACCATTAACTCAACCCCAAACGAGCACCATGTTAAGCGCTTTCAAAGTATCATACAGAATTTTCTCAACCCTGTGTCCTCATCCTCATTTCATGGATGGAGAAATTGAGAACTAGAGAAATTAAGATACTTTCTCAAGGGCATTATTGGGGGCATCAGGATTCAAATCAGCCTGACCCTAGGGCTGTGCTCTTAAAGCCACCTTGCTGCACATTATACATAAAATCTTGTATTAATCGTACCCCCAAATACATTCCATTAAGAAATAAAAGAGTGGGGGAGGGAAGGAGTGGGAGGTTGGGAATAGCAGATGCAAACTATTATATATAGAGTGGGTAAACAGCGAAGTCCTACTGTACAGCATGGGGAACTATATTCAGTATACTGGGATATACCATAGTGGAAAATAAGATAAAAATAAACAATGTATATATTAATATATGTATAATTGAGTCACTTTGCTATAGAGCAGGAATCAATACAGCATTGTAAGCCAACTACACTTCAATAAAAAGAAAAGAAAGAAAAAAGTGACACTGCTTATAATGTGTGTGTATATTTTTTTAAAAAATTACATTATTCTTATTATTTATCTGGAAAACTTCATTGCATTAATTTGCTAGAAGACGAAAATAAAACTTGGCATTTTCTTAGCATGTCTGTGTGATGCTACAGTAAGTGTTAGGATGTCTTTGGAACAACATTTAATTTGCAAGGTCTTTTTTTTATTGATGTGTACTATTAAGTAATTATTTTTCTCCCATTTTGGGTATGTTCCATATTTGATCTTCGACTGCTTTCAGAAAGTGACACAGTATACTACTTAATTCCATCTTTATTCCACTTCATTCCAAAAACAAGAACAAAAAAGAAATGCAAAGCCCTTCTTTTATCCTATGAGAAAAGCCAATAAAAGGAGAGAATCACCCAAGGCAATTTTTTTCAAAATTGGCAGGAAATCTTGTTGATAAAACTATGGAAACCAACTTGAGATTTACATACAAAGATTTCTAAACTTGTTTTTCTAATGCATTCTCACTCCAGAATTCACTGAACCCCACAAGGTAAGCTTGCAGTGAATATTTGTTTTGGAATATCATGACGATGACAGGCAAGAATGTTCCACGTAGGGTATTAAGATATAATTCACATACCCACACGGTTCATCCCTTTAAAGTATAAAATTAAGTGGTTTTTAGGATATGCACAGAGTTGTACAACCATCATCACTATGTAAACCTATAACATTCTTTTCATTCCAAAAGGAAACCTCATACACAGTTGCACTCACTCCCCGCCCCTCCCACCACCGCCACTGCCCTAGGCCGCCTCTAATCTAGTTTCTGTTTAGGGATTTGCCTGTAATGGCCATTTATTAACCAGATAAATGGAATTATGCAATATGTGGCCTTTTGGGTCTGGCTCCTTTTACTTGACATACTGTCTTCAAGGCCCACCTGTGGTGCAGCATGATTAGTGTGTACGTGATTCCTTTGTGTTGCCAAATAATATTCCACTGTATGGATAGATATTTTATTGGTCTATTAGTTAACTGATGTATGTTTGGGTCATACATATTTTTCATACTAAAAATCTGAAGATTAGGAGCAAGAATGCAATCCATGCTAATTTGCCACTGGAGGACAATACCACTCTTGCCTTTGCTTGTGAAAAGAATATACCTTTGAAAAGAAAAACCCTGACTTCCATTATTCAGGCAAAAGAGAAGAGGAGAATTTGTTTCCTTATGAAAATGGCTTCACAAGTTAGTTTTGTTTTTCCTTCCTTTGCCTGACGTTTGATAGTATAAATTCATTGGTTGTAAACCACACCCCACAAAAAATCCACAGTAACTCAATATAAGAGGAAATACCTCTTTTAATTGTTGTGCACCAAATTAAGCCTGAAAATAATCAATGTAGTATTATGAAACCAAGAGTAGAAATTAGCATTGTGTTTCCCTCATTGTCTTTGTTGGATTTTTCCCAGATAACCCAAAAGGAAACATAAATTTCAATTTATGTGAGTTTCGTGATCTGATACTTTAAGTGGGTGCTTAGCGAGTGGCAATAGAAGAAAGAGTTCTAGGCTACAATTATTTACTGCAAATCACAAGCTTCTAAAAATACTGCTTACTAATTGTGTACCAAAGAGCTTGAGTAAAAAAACGTGGAGTGGTGGTGAAGCTTTGCTCGTCTCATTACATGCTTCTGTAGCGCACAGTGCACGCGGAGTGACCTGTGAGGTTATTAGGTCTCGCAGAGAACACACAGGTCCTGCGTGTTTGGGAAACCCCAGCATGAAGGGTGAGAAGCAGGCATGAGGGCTTGCTGGGCGATTGCGCCCAGAGGACGTCCTCGTCCAAACTTCTAGCACTGCTCTGATTCTCTGATTATTTCCAGTTTACAAACCAGGACATGGATTCTTTTCCTTTAGACCCCAACCCCCAATCCTCTTGGTTTCTTCCACCCACTCACCTCCCTTCCTTAAGAAGCCCTTGTCACTCTTTGCTGTGACAGTCCCTCCCTCATCCCTTGCCCCCTCAATGCCCCAGCCCCCAAAGTATTGCCCATACACCCCTCCCGCTTTACCGTTTTTATTAAATTGTCTGTCTCTTTAAGGAACCAAGAAGATTAGCTGTTTGAAGTGATTCCCATGGAGAGTGAATGACCCCTGGTACCTCTGACTTGGCTATAAGAAGGAGATGGAGTGGGAAGTGCTTCTGAGCTCCGGTGATTCTTTAATTGGTGGAATACCAAGGAGGAGAGGGCAAAAGGACTTTGTGGGGAAGATACCACTGATTTCTCACACTTGCCAAAGAGAAAGGAGGGGAAGCGAGAGGCCACGCCCCAGCTTCTGTGCTGACAGAAGGAGCTGATGGCTGCCCCATGTCTAAGTGCATCCCCACCAAGTGTGAACCCCCACCAGGGACCGCTCTGTCCCCAACCACACCTGACCGCAGACCTCAGTGTCCACCTGGACCTGATGGAGCAGATGGAAAAGGCTTGCTTCTCCACGTTTGATTTGATTTGCTTTCCATTCTACAACCAGGTCTGCGGGGCGTCTTTATCACAGCTCTGTAAGCAGGGATATTAAGAGCAATTAGCGTTCACGCAGATGGTGAGAGCTGAAACCAACCCTCACGCTGAAGGGCTTGCGCTGGGAAGCCAAGCTTTTCCCTCCAGACCGTTGGGTGCTCAGCAAAACCCCATCATGAGAGACCTGTGGTTAGAGGAGACACCCCCACACACCCAATCCGCTACTGGAGCCTGGGCTCCAGGGGAGCCTTGACTCAAGCTTCCAGTGAGACGCATCCCGCTTTCCTCTCACCTGGCTCATCTTAACAGGGCTTGGCTGTCTTTGAACTGTCTCCAGTTTGTTTAGCTGCTCATCAGTTAAGTGACAATCATGATGAGCTGAGTGATCATGTTAAAATGTACAGATTTACATTGCCTGGAGCTTAGGTTTGTAATTGTTCTTAACAATTCTCTCTCTCTTTTTTTTTTAACACGTCCACATAAATCATCACTTTCTGTCCTCAGAGAAAACCTTACCTGTGGAGTAAGGTTTTAGCACTTTTATTTTGCTGATAATGAAACTGAGGCTTAGGGAGTTTCTAATGACCTGTACAGTGGTTATCAACACAAAAGCTTCTGATGTCATGTCCTGCAAGTCTTCTCTGCCCACTGGTTCTCCCAGCCGCCGCCCCCCAGCCTGTTCCGGACCAGGGTCATCGCAGGTGATCTCTCAGGTTCTCTGCTTTGTCAGGTACAGGAACTCCTGTTTTGCACCAGCAGAGACTACATGCTCCCCCAACCCTGCCCCCGACACCTGGAGTCCCTGACAGAGGAGACCCTAGCCTCTCAGCCACTCCTGCACTCCGTGGAGCAAGAGGCTGCAGTGACCGAGCATTTAGGTTCCTTCCCAAGGTGTTACTTAACTGTGTTGCCTGGTAAACTCTGTCCACTCTGACAGGTAGTGAAAGTTTCCAAAAACTTTCATCCCTGCCTTATACAGACCAGCCTCTGCCTCATACACAGCCCTAGGACATTATTATCAGAGCCCAGACATTGCTCTGTTCCTCCTCTACTTGGTGCTTTAAAAACATTTCCCTTCGGGCTGCATTTCTTGGCATAGACTTTGTCTCTCCTCCATTCTAATTGTTTATACACCAGGCCCAAACCAAATAAACACACAGCATGAAAAAGAAAATGGGGCAAGAGAAAAAAGTTTCAGAAATAACATCAAGAATATCTTTTAGGGACTTCCTGGTGGTCCAGTGGTTAAGAATCTGCCTGCCATTGCAGGGGACTTGGGTTCGATCCTTGGTCCAGGAAGGTTGCACGCGCCGCAGGGCAGCTAACCCTGTGTGCCACACTCCTGAACCAGCACTGTAGAGCTCTGCAACAAAGAGAAGGCACCACATTGAGAAGCCGGAGCACCCCAATGAAGCGTAGCCCCACTCAGCAACTAGAGAAAGTGCACGCACAGCAATGAGGACCTAATGCAGTCAAAATAAATACATAAGAACCATTTTTGCAGAACACAGAACCTTCCTTGGGTCATTCAAGACCTCCCAGGTAACTTGGGCCATGAAGGTGACTCTTTTAAGAGTTTTCTGTCATCTCCATTGTCCAAGTCCAGACTGGGATCCAACGGTTTACTCCAGCATTTCTTTCTGTCTATACTTCATCATTTTTTCTTCATACCATGTCTGGCTTGGGAGCTCAGGTAAAGATGCTGCTAAGTCGCTTCAGTCGTGTCCGACTCTGTGCGACCCCGTAGACGGCAGCCCACCAGGCTCCCCCATCCCTGGGATTCTCCAGGCAAGAACACTGGAGTGGGCTGCCATTTCCTTCTCCAATAAAGATACTGATCAGAATAACACTTGAAAGAAGTGACAAGATCCCTGCGACAGTGTGATGTCTCTCCCACAATTAAATGTAAGAGGGTCATAGTGTCAGATCGTGTGCCATCATTTTCCCTGTTATTGTGCTTAGTCACTCAGTCGTGTCTGACTCTTTGCAACCCCATGGACTGTAGTCCATCAGGCTCCTCTGTCCATGGAAATTCTCCAGACAAGAATGCTGGAGTGGGTTGCCCTACCCTCCTCCAGGGGGTCGTCCCGACCCAGGAATTGAACCAGGGTCTCCTGTATTGCAGTGGGATTCTTCACCAGCTGAGCTACCAGGGAAGCCCCTGATCACACATAGCTCACCTATTTCAGTAGTTTTTCCATTTTTCATACCTTCTTTTACTGAAAACCCTTCCCTTAAAAGTTTTTTCCACATTATGTTCCTTTTCTTGATAACAAAATTGTAACAGAATACAGTCTTATTCGACCTCTAGTAAATCTAAGTAGATCTCTAATCCCTGTCATTAGATCTTTTAAAATTATGGTTGATTTTCAGCAACATTCAATACACTTGAAGTTTCTGGATAAATTATCTGGAATAGGTGAGATATCATCATATGCAACAAGTAAAACACAATAGTTTTTCATAACACACTTAGTGTCATTCTTCAAACCCTTTATTAAAATCGCATCATATTTATCTATTAAAATATTTAGATTTTATGGTAGTTATCCATCTGTTGCTTCAGTGGTATACAGCAATGAAAAAATTCTATGATTGCAAAATGTGAGCTTTTAAAAATTTTAATCTCTTGGCATATCTTCTCATTGTCCTTGAATTGCCAAAAATATAAGGTTACTCAATACTATCACCTCCAGAAATATTTCATGTCAAAACAGGGTACACATAAAGTGAAAACAGTTCTTTACAGTGAGAGAAACATTATAGCAATAAAAATAATCGAAGGGTTTGACTGTTAAAAATGTCTCATTAAGTCATTATACATCTTTTGTTCATTTGAGCTTCTTGAAGCCAGAACGTAATTTACTGATGGTCTGTCAACAATTAATTCTGAGGTTTGAAGTCTAGGGACGGCCCCTGGAGCTCTCTGGTTGGAATATAGACCCTGCAAATGTGTGGTGCTCTCTGATGCCAGTGGTTGTAGCAGAGAGAGTGAGCCCGAGACAGGGAGGCAGTGACCCTCAAGTCCACTCCACTGGGGATGGAGTCAGCCTTCACGCGGGAAAAATGGAACAGCAGAAAGAGATGGTCTTCAGTCTCAGGGAGCATCCCTAAGCTTGTCCTGGCCTCTCACAGCTGTAATGGTTTGTTCCAAGGGAGGCCAAGTGAGAGCTCTGAGCATCCACTCAGAAAGATGGCAGCATCCCAGTGGGTGAAGGTTCCAGAGCAGCGTCTTTGACAGCAGAGTCACACGCTCTGGGACGGGTCCATACCTCGGGATTCCAGTCGCATCAGAGAGCGAAACGCCAGAGGTGCTGACTCTACAGCGTCTGAGAAGTTGTTCAAGTAAGAATTCAAAGACTGTATATATTCGTGTAGGCAAGAATACTGGAGTGGGTTGCCATTTCCTTCCCCAAAGGATCTTCCCAACCCAGGGGTCGAACCCAGATCTCCTGCACTGCAAGCAGAATCTTTACTGACGAGCAACCAGGGAAGCCTTCCGTGTTTATGAAGCATTGAGCAAATTATTTATCTCTGCTTATTATATTTATTTTTTGTAATTAATGTTGTTGAGGAAAAGTTTACATACAAGAAATGCACTATAATTCAATGATATTACGTAGATCTTTAAAGTAGTTTAATTATATTTAGTTGTTTTAATTGAAAGCACCCATTTTTTTTCCCTATGAATCCTGCTTTATTCTCTGTGGATTATTTTATTTTACACTGAAGTATAGTTTATTTACAATTTTATGTTAGCTTCAGGTGTGCAGCAAAGTGATTCAGTTATACATCTACGTATATCCATTTTTTTGCAGATCCTTTTTCCATATAGGTCATTACAAAATATTGAGTAGAGTTCCCTGTGCTACACAGTAGGTCGTTGTTAATGGTCTATTTTATATATAGGAATGTGTGTATGTGAATCCCGAAGTCCTGATTTATCCCTCCCCACACATTTCCCCCTTTGGTAAACATAAGTATGGAAAACAACCGTCTTTGGTTCAACTTCCAGTGCTGAAGGAAAAATGAAAAACAGCTAAACCCAGTAGTGAGTTGACAGTATCTGATTCAGTAACTGATTTAGTTTTAATTTCAAGAGTTACTAAAGAGTTAAAGAGTACAAGATTACATTTGTAACATGGGATTTCAAAATTTAGCTGGAATATCTTGCAAAAGTGGGAAAACATTCTTTTTCTATGGAATCTTTTTGTTGCACAGACATACCTAGCCACACTCTTATGCTCAATAGTACAATTACATCATATTCATATTTACAGTTGCTTCTCTAAATTTTTGACCCCCTTCCAATTCTCTGTGCTTTAGTTCCTGTTTGTTCTTTGCCTTACCTTCCTGCTTAACTGTGTTTCGTGAACTAGGCTTGTGGACAAAGATTGTGGACAAAGCATAAGCAAAATAGCTTGTCATCCATAGTTGCATTGAATCAACTTAAACAATGTAAAAACTTGATGTTAACAATAACCAGGGCATCTTCGTTGCCAAAAGTGCCTAACAGCCTGATAGCTTAGATTTCTTAGGCCAGTGGTTCCCAACCTTTGTGGCACTAGGGACCAATTTCTTGGAAGACAACTGCTCACCGCCTGCTGTATATGTGGCCCAGTTCTTAACAGGTCATAGAAGGAAACAGCCCAGGGCCCAGGGGCTGGGGCCCCCTGTCTTAAGCCACAATAGTAGAAGTGTATTATTATTATTACTATTGTTATTTTATTCTGCAGTTCTCTTCATCTTTTGACTCATAAGGAAAATGTCAATGTACAGTATATATGAAGTATCATTTAGAGTACTACACATGAGTTATATATAAGTAGGCTCCAAAGAGTGAAAATTACATTTACATTTATCCCTTATTTTTCCTTAGAAATAGATTAGCAATTGTCATATATCAGATAATGACTCAAAAATATTCAAAATTATTAGCTGTTCTATTGCAAATTGGCTTTGATTCTTTGCATAGGTTCTTAGAAGCTTGAACTCAAATTTAGAAAGATTAGTGAGTTCAAAATTAGTACAGATTCAGAGCATTTGACATACTATATCTGAATTGAATATTTATTCCTTTTACCTATCTCTCTGTTTGCCTCAGACTTGTGTCAATTATATGATTTCTCTCCATAGTTTCAATAAAGAGATTTCCAGTTGGATTGTATAGTTCTCTTTTTGCAAGTATTGTTTAGAAGCCAATGTCCAAAACCTGTGATTTATGAAATATTTGTGAACAAAACTCCCAATGTCTTTGGAATGATCCAAATGAAAGAGGGGCTTGTGCTGAGCGATTTGCCAGCTTGAGACCTGCCTTTCACAATCGCTCTGCAGTTGACCCTTCAGTCTTACTTTGCATCACTAGATGAAAATAAGGTTTCCTTTCAAGTGAGGTTGCTAAGGGCAACGGGTACTGACGCCAAAAGATGAACACTCTACCTCCTTAGTATAAAGCCTACTTTGTGAGCTAAATAAAGAACCAAATTGCAGGGAAAGCAGTCGCATAAATGTGAAATATGAGGAAAGGAATATAATCAGGAATTTGAGAGATGTGAAAATCAGAAAGAGAAATCCTATCAGTGCTTTCTTGTTCACTGCCTGGCATTTTGGACAGATGTCCTCTCTCCTGGGCACTCTGCATTCTTTCCCTCATAGCAGAAAATCTGCATCCTTTCCTGGATCAAGACTTCTGTTTGTAACATAAGTGTATGTCATTGGTTCTTAGTGGAGTTTTTTTTTTTTTTTTTTAAATGCAAATGAGCTTCTGATGGAATCGCATCGGGTGGTACTTATCAACTTTTAATTTTGTGTCTTTGAGCACAAATAGCTGCACCATCACTGTTGCTTTATGTTATTTGGAAAATTGTCTCCTGAGCATACTGGTTTAATGAGAAAGGCTTCACGGGATGTGTTTATGGCAGCATTCATAATTTCTTTGGCCAGATTCTGTTGCTTGAATATAACCATTGCTATGATTCCAAAAAAAAAAAATCCTAAAGACACTTCTTCATTGTATCCTAGGCCTTGCTAGTCCCAAAGGGTGATCTTGTTACTCCCTTATTGGCATCTGCTCCATGCTAAGGGTCTCAAACACCTAGGAAAATGACAAAGAATCAAGAAATGACAGATGAGTATACTGTGAGCCATAATCAAGCATGAACTAGATGCTGTAAGAATGCAGAAGACACAAAAGAACTGTTCCCTACGTCACACTGAGCTTGTGGGCCTGCGAGAGCATCGGTCACTTCCTTGATCATCAAGGCTCATCCGACTGGTCTATTCATTTATCTGCCCATCTCTCTCCTTCCTCTCCACTTCTGGAACCAAACTGTTGGTTAAAGAAGATAACTAGGGAAGATTCTTTCTCCCAGAGAGGAGAGTCTAGAATTTGGGTTCCTTGACCCAATACTCTGCAAATACATTCTATGTGGGAATGGATGTTGCTGACATTTTCTAACGGATGAAGAAGGGAAAGGGCTCTGTAGGGACCACCAGGAACAGCCTCTGTTTTATTCTAAGACAGTCCTAATTTTAAATGAATCTTTTTACCTGGGTAAGAGCTTGTTTATGTTCTGATGGCATTGGTCCTAGAAATATGGTCAGTATAGCAAAAATGCAGCGGAATGAAGGAACACTGCTTCCGTGTAGGAGAGGTGTCCGGTGAGGAGCGGCAAAGACTGAAACTAGAAAGTTACATAAGGACACACTGTAGAGGCTTTGTCTGCCAGACTGGGATACTTGGACTTTGTCCACCAGGCAGGGGAGTCATCACATCTTTTAAGAGAAGAGGTGTGATCATTTTTTAAAGGAATAATTCTAGTAGCAAGATGGGGAATGTATCAAGTGTGGGTTTTCATGAGACAGGCTGACTTGAATGGTTGCTGACTTAGAGATAATAAAGGTGTGGTTGGGATGACTGATTCTCTGAGGCTGCCAGATGCCACCAAGAAGCCCAGCAGGATGAAAACTGCAAAGGTTATAGTAGATTTGGCCACTGAAAGTGATTTGAACCTTAGGGCCGTTTGGGTTCAGTTCATAAAGTCTCGTTTGTTAGGAAAAGACCCTGTTGCCTGTAAGCTCAGTCATATCTGACTCTTTGCAACCCCTTGGACTGCGGCCCATCAGGCTCCTCTGTCCATGGAATTTTCCAGGCAAGAATACTGGAGTGAGTTGCCATTTCTTCCTCCAGGGCATCTTCCCAACGCAGGGATCCAGCCCTGCGTCTCCTGCATTGGCAAGCTGATTGTCACTGAGCCACTTGGGAAGCCCCTGGACAGGGGACCCTGTTAGTAATGGAGAAAAGGATTTTCTGAGAGAGGGATTTTCTAGGGGGCAAGAGAAGGGACCTAATGGAGTTAAAATTTTTCCTTGGAGGAAAGAAGGAAGGATTCCAGGAAAATGAAACTAACCTGATGACTATCAAGGAAATAAATCCACATTATAGAATTACAGGACTGACCGTCCATCACTGATGTTTACACTGCACGCCATGGCCAGAACCCCACGTAACATATTTCGAAGTGCTGAATCTTTTAATAGCTTATATGGAATCCAAATTCTGAGCTAATAAACTGGGATATTAAAACTAGCGCCCTAAGGTTTGATTTGGAGAGAGATATTTATATTCACTGTTCCTAAGGCTTTTCTTTCAACCTTTCTTAAAACCACAGTTATTTCACAATTGGTCCTCAATATTGCAGGCATCGGCTGGTGGGACCCAGGCCTCTGGTATCCCAGGCAGCGTCTTGGGGACCGTGTGGATGTCTCTACGTGGGGCCTGAATATTGGCATCATGATTAGCAGTACCTGTGACCTTCAAATGCTCCCGTTCTTGCTGGTAGTGATGTTCAGTGAGGAGAGAATGAAGATGCCAGGATTAGCCAGTGCTTTTCTGCAGTGCTGGGGGGCAACTCTTCCATTCTGCCTGTGCTGGGTCCTGTATGCTTGATGCTATTACTGGATCACAGCCAAAGAAGGCCCTTACAGTAGTGTGATTTACAGTTCTCTGATTTAAGAAAACCTGGCATATTAAAGCATAAGCTTAAAATAGAAGGATGCCAGGATTTACAGTTATAAATACCCTTGCATAGGGACACTCATGATATCTTGAGTATAATTCCATACACTGACCTTATTTTCAGTGCTTCAGCAATACATCTATTGGATAAGGAAGGAAGGCACGTCCATAGTTTGGAAGGTAGTAGTTTTAGCCCTAAGCAATGATTGACACTTCAGTGCATACATTAGTAACTATGGTGATAAAGTCCATTGACCAGGAGGATAACTGGGTTTCCACGGCCCCTTCCAAAGCCTCAGCGTTGCAGTTGATCGTGGTTTTATCCTTCGTTTTCATGTCTTGTCGTCTCCATCCCTTTGAAGCTGATGGAATATTTTCTTTAACCCATTCTGCAAAATCAAGTGATCATTAAGTCAAGCAGGGTTTAGTTTGTGGTTTTATTCCACTCAAGGACCACTGATTGACATTTTCCTTGTGAAACAGTACTTCAGAGTATTGATTCAGCAGCTCCATAAGAATAGTTGTTTTTATCGGCCACTCGAACTATTCGCTCATTTCCTGCTTCTTGCAACAGTGCATCTGTGGGTGCTATTTGAAGTGAGAAGGGAGCTAGTGGGATGCAGGGGTGAAGAGGGAGGGTCATGTAGAGGAGTCAGAGGGTCCAGTGTAACTCATGGTGGGTCACAGCTGGGTTTATTTCAGCAGCTTCTGCTGCCGAAATTTGGAATACAAATTCTAGGCTTTTTCCGGGAAGAACATTTTTCTCTAAACTATATGCAAAGAGAGCAGGTGAGGGCAGCAAAGAAAACTGTAATCCAAGATGCATTTCAGAGTTGGAGAATTTAGAGGAATTTGGGGAGAGAAAAATTTTTGCTCTAGTCTTTGTGGCATGAAATATTATTTATCAGGTGACTGTGTCAGATTGCAACTAATGATGTGTGAAAGTAAGATTGGGAAAACGGTGACAAACTGTTGCTTAGAGATTTGCAAACTGCTCTAGTGGCCAAACAGGCGTTGAAACATTTCCTTTATCTGTGACAGCTGCACTCTTCTCTTGACCTCTAAAATTAATGATGTAGGTCATATTTTTTCTTACTCTGAGAGTTAAATTATCCTACTTAGCTACCTGTGTCATCAAGGTCATTAGAGAATTGACAAACCCCTGACTTCATGGTAAGCTGGATAATTATTGCACTTGAAAAAGAAACAATAGTTCTATTAACCTAGAGAATTTACAATTTGATGAGTTTAAGGTTTATTTAATATAAGAATTCTTTAACCACATAAATTTCATTCTTAACCACTTAGCTTGGTTGATGCTGAGAGATGAAATGACTAATTTGAACTTAGGTTAATTTGAAAATTTAATATAGAGTAGACTTAAATACTCTCATGCAGAAATGCTCCTTGTTACCTACACTGTTAGGTTAAAGTTCCTTGAGCAAAATAGTTGACATTTTTGAATCTGTGTTTCGAGCACTGTACTTAAAACTGTGCACCGTCCCTGACTTTTCATGCATTATTGATTATTCCCTATTCTGCTTATTCATCTGTAAAATGGAGGTAATAACTAGACTCATCTCAAGGGCTTGTTTGAGAATTCAGTAAGGTCATTTACATAAAGCACTTACAACAGTAGAGTAAGCCTTCAATAAATGTAAGGTGCTAAAATCAGCTGTTTCACTAACCAAAACAGCCATAATAAGCATTATTATTATTGACACTTTTGAATGTTCTGGTCACTCACACAAGGAGCTGGCAAAGCTGAGAAACAAGCGCAGTTCTGTGTGGTTTCCAAGTCCAGCCCCTTCCCTGCGTTCACCGAGCTAACCCAGACTCGAGTAACCTCATCACCATCATCTTGGTCTTTGCTCTGCTCAGACCCATTCACCTCTCTCTTGTTCAAGTTTTTGTTTTTCTTATTTTTTCTTAAGTTATTTGTCAGATTTAGTTACAGTTTCTACTTTTAGAAGACAATACCTAATGCTGTGGTTCCGAACCGCAGTTTTGTCCCAGGTAATTTCACTCATTTTAGTAAAATAGTGCAGTAAAGAACTAAAATTTACAAAGCCCTAACTTCAGACCTTCTGAAACGAACTCCACTTGGTATAAACTCAAAAAATACTATATTAGGCCCCCTCTTTTTCCATTTCTGAATAGCAAATACCAAATATTGTGATATCAGCAAATAAATTACTATTCAAGAATTAATTTAACATGTGGCAGTTTTATAAATAGACAGTATTATAAATTCTGTAGCTGAGAATTATTTTGTGTTTCATGTATATGGAAGGAAAAAAGAGTGTTATAGACTGGATTTTTGTTACACTAAATAAGCTCTGGGTTATATACTATACATCAGTATTAAGACTGTTAAATTATGTTAAATTCCTTCCACATTAGATGTTATAGAATAATTTAAAACATTACAATTAAAGACTCATTAAAAGCGAATACAGTATTTTTCCTTGGCTGCTCTTCTTCATCTGTAGAACACTCTTCCAGAGAAAAGCCAATATTCACAAACTAATGCCTTTTCAATGAAGATACATTATGAGGGTGAGAATGGGGTTGAGCGAAGATAAAATGCTAGAATCTATGTAGCAATGTGAAGCGCTGCTTGGACAATTTTGCTTTAGACGCCAAATGCAATCATCGGATCATACGGCTCAAGGGAAATAAAGGTGGGCATTCCTGAATGGTTGGCCAGGCTTATGGAAATACAGATTTCTTTTTTTTAAGGAGTACATAACAGGGTTTAAACACAGGTAGTTTTGCAAGTGATAAAAAAATATTAAATTCTTGGAATGTTGCAAAAAATAGCCATGGTTGACAAAGAGAAAGGTACTTTTCTGAATTTCAAGGGACAAAAGCTCCCTTTGTGTTATTCTACCCTCAGGAAATACTTTAAGACTCAGTCTCAGGACAGAGTGCAACGTCAGGTAAATTTGGCTGTCGTGATCCCATGTCCCCAGCAAGCCACCTCTTCATGCAGAACAGTGAAAGTGATGGACAAACAGCCTCCCGTCGTCAGGACTTCATTGCAATTAAAAAAAAAAGTGATGACTTTATAATAAAATTTCACTGTGTAAAGCTTTACTTTTGGTATATCCAAGCGAAAAAGTCATTCTTTTTATTTATTGTGGTTCCAAGTGTTCAGCCTTTTCATCTCCTTAGAATCAGTCTTGACTCCCTACTAGTCTTGTTAGTCTTACTAGTACTTACTAGTCTTTCTCCTCCTCTGTATCCTTGTGACCTCTGACCTGACACAGATCAACCCTGCCCAGCCTGTCTCCAGGAGGGGATGGCTCCTCTTCCACTTGGACCCTCGCACAGCCATGGGGTGGTCTACTTAGGGCGAGATCTGGGGCTGTCATCCCCTGCTGGAGCCCTACACTGACTCCCACCCTGACCTTGACCCTGACCCCAGGACCAGCAGACAGAGGACACGCACTGATGAGGACACACACAGACCACAGTCCCTACGCACGGAGCCGCCACCTCCATCCTCTGTCTGCCAAGAGCTGTGACTCCGAATGTCTGCCCAGGCTTCCCCTTCTTATCTTTCTCTTTCCTGACTCTTTTTTTTCCTTTGTAGAGGGTCACCTCCTCCAGATGTAGGCGTGGAGGCCCTTGACCATTTACCACCCTCTACATTGTTTTGTCATGTTAGTAAACCTGCCTTCCTCCATGGATTAATTTAGGGGATGAGAACAATGTCACACTACGCTAGCCAAACCAGAAGTGATGAAAACATCTAGTTAGACCGTTCCTTTAAAAATATTTCACTTGGCCAGAACCGAGGTCCACAGCCTTCATTTTCTGCAAGGAAGCCAGTTCAGTATAGAAACTGGCGAGTTCAGGTGGTTTAGATGTGTGACGGTGTTTTAAAGTGTCTCGTCATTGGTTCCGATAGTTTTTCAGCATTTTTTTTTCTGGTTAACCAGTTCTGTTTGTGATGTGTGTTTTAACTTGCACCTAGATTTCAAGAATGCTCCCCAGAAACAGGACATCTGATATATTTGCTATTCTTGTGAAAGCTGTAAAACTTCTCATTCTGAGAGATTTTCTCTTAAAGTAAGGTTTTACAATAGGACGAATCCAATAAATGGTTTAATTATGGCTGTTTTCGGATACCAATATTTTAAACATTTTTGTGTGCCTTACAAAACGTGGCCAAGTCATACTATTCTAATGAAAATAAGTGAATCCTACGTTACTTCCCTCTGCATACAACTGCACATGACATAAGGTGTTAATTGTGTTTTTAAAATTTTCTCAATAGTTTCTATTCTGGGGAGCATCACATTTTTAGATATGTTTTCATCATATTATAATTAGTTTAGGGGGAAGATTAGTACCTATATTCTTTTTTAATGTAGCCAACACAAATCTATCAAAAAATATTTCTTGTTATATTTGTAGAATGACTAAAATCAAAGATATCGTCTTCTAATACCCATAAAGTCCAAACTGAAGTATTGCAAATCTATTGTCTTTTTTTCATTTTGTTTTTTGATTGGAGTATAGTTGACATACAATGTGATTTTAGTTTCAGGTGTACAATATAGTACAATATTTTAAGACATTATTTGTCTTTTTTTTGTCTTAATACATCAGCAATATGCATATTCTTCTATGTCTTTATAAATCACCCTGTTTCTCATTTCTCAGAGATGACCCATTGAGAAGCCTGTAGAGGGGTCTTTAAGAGATGCTCAATCAATTATATTAGGAAACTGCAGTAATGACTTTCTTGCTCAGTATGATATATTTAATAATTTCCAAAAAATAAAATCACATATAGAATCATATATACCAATAGCAACTTTGTAATTTAAGCAAGTTCCTTGCTTAAATTAATTTAAGCATATTCCTTCCTAATAAAAAGGAAACAAAAGTGTAAATTTTTCATATATTTCATTCTTGCTCTTGAAAAAGTTAATCTTAGTTTTTCTGAAAATAATTATTGCGAGTGATGAAAAAGTTACATTCATATAAAATGTTTTTCCTCTTTGCTCAGAATTCTAATTTTTGTATCTGAAATCTTTACAAACATGGAAAGCTGTTATTTGATCTTTATGTTCCTGACTTCTGACTCTATTCCTTTGCAGATCTTCTGATTTGGTGATGCTGTGTAAGCATGCTGTTTCTTTGCCTTTTTCCTCCTGTACTCTGTTAAGTTTATTGCACTAGAGATGATTACAGTGTGCCACTGCAATACATACAAAAGTTATTTACAGGGAAAATGTTACAGTTGTCAGTTTCGTTATGCCCCTCGGCTCAAAAACAAAGAGAAGCTTCCCCGGCCTACAGAATGGCTGAGTGGTTTCAGGTTATTTCTGACTTGACTGTTTCTTGGTGTCTCGGCTCCAAGATGAACTGAATTGGTCAGCGTTTCTCCAGTGATTTCTGCTCTCTTCTGTCTTTCTGCTTTTGCTCCATCTATTTCTTCTACCCAATGTAATTTTCTCTGTTTTGAGTCCATTTAAACCCTATCCACATCAGCTTTCTTGTCCACATAGGTGACGACTTTCTTGATCCTTGCACCCTGGGGTGTCCTAAATAACTAACTGTTCACCTCAATTTTGATGGTTAAGTTGTAAGGCCATCTCTTAGATCATTAAAATTTGCCGCGTGTCTATCAGTCTTTAGTCAAGTTTAAATACAGAAGCTAACCTTGCCTGTGTCTTCATATTGAAATTATTTACCACTTTTATCAGTGTTTGATAAGAATAGAATATATAGGGCAGACATACTTCGCCAAGATATAGATGGTAGAATTGCCTCCACAGACTAATAGAAATACCAGTATTTCTTCAAATACCTCTGAAGGCTTTGTGTTTTCCCAAGAGTGTTTAAATTAAGTACAGTTTTAAAAGGCAAAGTGCTTTTAATTGTGAAGCTGTTCTTTAAAATATGCCTACAGGTTTTAATGTCAAAGTATTTTTTAGATAAAGCACAGCCAATAAGAGAAATGAAAATCTGTAAAACTAAATTTCTCCTCCTGCAGGATTCCATGGCCCCTTTAAAAAGTAAGAGGGTATTTTCAAAGCAATTATCATTTCTAATTTTTAACACAAAAGAGCTGTCAGACTTTATGCCTTAATTACTTCAATTCCAGAGCTAATTTGTTATATTGTTACAATGTTGACAGGCTCAAATTCCTTGAAATAAATGATCAAAATAAGAAGCCTAGAATAAGGTAAAAAATTTATTCTTTTTAATATTGCTGTTCTACTAAAAAAATAAGGATTATTGTGGAGAACGTTAAAAAAAGGAATGGCAAACTATTAAAATGGAGTGATAACATTTGCAGAAATTATTTTGCAGTAAGTATTTGACAAATGTTAATTGCATAAAACGTTTGGTCAATTTGCCGTGGAATTTTGGTAAAATGAGGCAGCATTAAACATTGCAAAATTAAATTTGATAGAATGCCACTCAAAGTGCAGTTGTGTTTTCTTTTTAGAATGAGTTATTGGGCGGTTCAAAAAGAAGCATCTTATTGGCCACTGTAAATCTGGCTTTACTTTCATTAAAGCAGAAGTGCTGAAATCTGAGTACAAACTATGACATGGAAAGAATGCTTCCGTATACATTGAGAAATTCTGAAAATTTTAATATTTTAGAAAGCATCTTGTGATAATCGAAATTTAAAAGATATTTGTTCTAAGGTAAGAATCAAAAAACACAAATTCACTCATCCATAACACATTTCTGGGGATTTTCTCTTTGCTGGACACTGTGATAGACACTTGGGATGATGAGATGAATCATAATTATTATTCCTCAGAAATTTGAAATTCAGGGCATGTAAGAGACTTGTAATCAAACAAATACAACAGAAATAATCAATGTCATGTAGATGATTGTATGGAATGTAATACAGTCACTAGGATAATAATGCTAATTGCTCATGGCCTTGTGAGGATAGTTCCAAAGTATTTATTTTATATCCTATAATATAGCATATATATGTGTTTCCCTATAATTGCAAAAATATGAGAATCTATGTGAATGTGTATGTGTGCATGGGTGTGTCTAAATACTCATATTTGTGTTTTTTAATAAGTTTATGAATATAACACTATAACCACTTGTTCAATACTTTTCCCCAGCCCAAAGCACTTCTTGATATTGTTTAAGTAGATAAGAAAGCACATCAACTTTGTAGGCAATAGATAATTTGTTTTAGTCAATTCCTAATATCACACACGACCATAAATGGGTATAATAATGGCCTTGAAAGCATCAAGGTACCTTCATATGATGTCTAAATTAAAACCAGGGCATGAGAACTTTCCTGGTAGTCTTGTGGTTAAGACTCTGCCTTGCAGTTAAGACTCTGGCTTGCAATGCAGGGGGCACACGTTCCATCCCTGGTCGGTAGCTAAGATCCCATGCACCATGCAATGCAGCCAAAGATTAAATAAATAAATAAACACCTTTTAAAAAAAAGGCATAATTTAACCAAAAAAGGAGCATGTAATTATTGCAAATGTTCAGAAAAAGAACAGAATACTTTTTCTATAATAATCCGCATCATTATTGATGGTTAAATGTCATCTTTATCAGTTCCTTTCTTGTCAAAAGAACTGTGCTTAGAACCACATGTAATAATTTTCTGTGCTCATTCATATTCAAAAAGATGCAGACTCCCACACCAACATCATTCTACCTGTATGATTCTTAAGATATTTTAGGGAAAAGCTAACTTAGTTGTTTCTTGGCTTCCACTTTAGGGACAGAGATAAACTTTAAGTATCATGGTTATGTAGACCATGGGTCTGTTTGCTTGTATGTACACCCACTTAGGCATGTGTAACAACTAGAGTTTCCAGCTAGGAATGTCAGTTAGCTACTTCATTAGTGGTTTTTAGATCTGTATGTATATCCACAAAGCCACCTGATTTTTGGAAAGTATTGACCATTTCTATTGCAAAATGTGACCTTGGGAATCTGACAGATGTTGCCTATCTGACTATGGAACCAGTTTTGAAACAGTTTTAAATATCAAGGCAGAAAGCTCTAACTAAATTAATGAGACTCGCCATCAATTTGTATTGATAATGGAATTGTCCTTACGTGTGTGTTCTTCCTTTCCCAGCCGGCATCATCTGGGCTTCGATTATATGTGTGTATGCCTGTGTACACATGTGTATGTATTTCAGATTTTTAAATAAATAATGTTTATTGTTCAGTCGCCCACTTGTGCCTGACTCTTTGTGACCCCATGGACTGAAGCACGCCAGGCTTCCCTGTCCATCACCAACTCCCCAAGCTTGCTCAAACTCATGTCCATCAAGTCGGTGCTGCTATCCAGCCATCTTGTCTTCTGTCATCCCCTTCTCCTCCTGCCTTCAGTCTTTCTCAGAATCAGGCTCTTCTCCAATGAGTCAGCTCTTCTCATCAGGAGGCCAAAGTACTGGAGCTTCAGCTTCAGCATCAGTCCTTCCAATGAATATTCAGGGTTGATTTCCTTGAGGATTGACTGGCTTGATCTCCTTGCACTCCAACGGACTCAAGAGTCTTCTCCAACATCACAGTTCAAAAACATCAGTTCTTCAGCACTCATTCTTATTCATGGTCCAACTCTCACATCCATAGATGACTACTGGAAAAAATCATAGTTTTGACTATATGGACCTCTGTTAGCAAATTAATGTCTCTACTTTTTAAAATTCTGTCTAGATTGTCGTAGCTTTTCCTCCAAGGAGCTAGCGTTTTTTAATTCCATGGCTGCAGTCACAATCTACAGTGATTTTGGAGCCTAAGACAATAATGTCTATCCCTGTTTCCATTGTTTCCCCATCTATTTGCCATGAAGTGATGGGATCAGAAGCCTGGATTTAGTAGGAAATGAAGTAAAATTTTTATTTATTGTGAGCTCCAAAATCACTGCAGATGGTGACTGCAGCCATGAAATTAAAAGATGCTTACTCCTTGGAAGGAAAGTCATGACCAACCTAGATAGCATGTTCAAAAGCAGAGACATTACTTTGCCAACAAAGGTCCGTCTAGTCAAGGCTATGGTTTTTCCAGTAGTCATGTATGGATGTGAGAGTTGGGACTGTGAAGAAAGCTGAGCACCGAAGAATTGATGGTTTTGAACTGTGGTGTTGGAGAAGACTCTTGAGAGTCCCTTGGACTGCAAGGAGATCCAACCAGTCCGTTCTAAAGGAGATCAGTCCTGGGTGTTCTTTGGAAGGACTGATGCTAAAGCTGAAACTCCAATACTTTGGCCACCTCACGCGAAGAGTTGACTCATTGGCAAAGACTGATATTGGGAGGGATTGGGGGCAGGAGGAAAAGGGGACGACAGAGGATGAGATGGCTGGATGGCATCACCGACTTGATGGATGTGAGTTTGAGTGAACTGCGGGAGTTGGTGATGGACAGGGAGGCCTGGCGTGCTGTGATTCATGGGGTCGCAAAGAGTTGGACATGACTGAGCAACTGAACTGAACCGAACTGAAGTAAAGTTTGTATTCATCAACTGAAATGAATAATATTTTAAAAAGCCAAAAATATCCCTTGAGGTGAATTATAGCTAAGATAAAGTGCTTACGAGTGTTCAATTTATTCCATGATCCTGAAATCTCCTGCAATTTAAATCTTTCATTAACCTGATAACAGTTTATTTAAGACAGAATATAAACAGATACAAATTATCATTTTTATATGAACATGTTTAATGGTTCAGCAACCATAGAACTTCTTAATAAATTCTGAATCAAAAAATCTTTTCGTAATAGTTGTCCAGGACAAGTGGACAGGGATTCCGGGTTCACAGCAATGTTTGGACATTTGCTTGATCAGCCAGGACAAAGTCTGATTCTTACCTTTTATCAAACTCAGCTCCCAAATTGTAGTTCTTCCTGGTTCAAGATTCAGACCTCGCCCTCCATTTCTTTGATCAGTCTTAAACTGCATCCTCAAACTGCCCAGCCAGGACGTGAGACCGCTTTTGAGGAAAACACATCCCCTCTTCAAAATCCAGCCACACTTTTTAAGAAACCCACCTCCTTTGTAACTGGGATTTCCATTTCCCCTCCGTTGACATCTTGTCATGTTTCGAAAGGAGCTGCCTTATGTCAGCTCCCAGGGAATTCTCTCCACACTTTATTTCATTGATTTTTCTCACATTCATCTCACCTGGTTCTGCTCTAACCCCTTACAAATGTATATGTTTTTCACGACACATGAAAAGCAATTTCCTCTTCGTTGTGTCTTTCTATATCCAATCCAGTCGTCAGAACCCATGCCCCAGGCCTGCTTTCCAGAAATTTCTCCCACCTCTCTCCACCATGTTTGATGTCTCTTTAATTAATGAAATATTTATTGCCAGTACACTCCATGTATACCTTAGTGATAAGTGTTTTCTGTTTTATAGAGACCACTCCAATAACGTGGTCTCTATAGTGCAGACTCAGCTTTGTAAGACAAGGAGCCATGTCTTTTTCCTCTTTTAATTCCCAGTAGAGCACAGAAACCTTATCAGGTACTCAGTGAATGCTCATGTCTTGAGTAGATTACAAAAATCATTGTGAAGTCAGTGGTTTTCAATCAGGAACACCAGAGGATGTTTGGTAATGTCTGAAGACATTTCTGGTTGTCACAACTAGGGCAAAGTCCTATGGCATCTTACCAACAGAAGCCAGGGATGCTACTAAACATCCTGTAGTCCATGGGACAGCCCCACAACAAAGAATTATCCCCACCTCCCAGTGTCAGTAGTGCTGAAGTGAAGAAATCCTACTCAAGTAGATGTTCCATCTGACTGCAAATAAGCAAGGATTTCATGTATTTCCTCAAAAGAAAGAACCTCTAGGGATTCAGTCACGAGACACAATTATATACAGTTCATCCTTTTCCTCCCACTATTTATGGAAGATCAAACAAGTGCTCCAGAGATATCCCAAGATGATCTGGAAACTTAGTTCTTAAACACCTCATATGGCTACCATGCAATAAACTCAGATAAACGGAATCTACATTGTATTTATCGAAACACAGTAGGAATCACCTTCATCCTTTGATAGTAGCGTTATTCTTCCTAAACTTCCTCTTTGATCTTTGAACTTTTTGTTTTTCAGTGATTTTTATCCTTTTTTATTTCATTGAAATGTAATTGACATACAACATTATATTAGTTTCAGTGTGTAACATAGTGATTTAGGATATTTTTATACAAGTTGACCACCACAATAAGTTTAATTCCCATTTGTCACCATGCAGAATTATTGTATTATTACTGTGTTCCTTATGTTGTACATTACATCCTCATTACTTATTTACCTTATAATTGAGAGTTTGTACCTCTTAATCCCCTTCACCCATTTCAACTGCCCACCCTTCACCCCCTCCCACTGGAAGCAACCAGAAGTTTGATCTCTGTGTCTGTGAGTCGGTTTCTTTTCTGTTTTGATTTTTAGATTCCTCATGTAAGTGAAATCATACAGTATTTGTCTTTGTCTGACTTACTTCACTTAGCCCTCAGGGTTCATTCATGTTGTTACAAATGGCATGACTTCCTTTCTTTTTTATGGCTGAATAATATTCCACGGGAATGTATACCACACCTTCTTTATTTGTTCTTCTATCAGTGGACAGTTGATTTGCTTACATATCTTGGTTATAATAAATAATGCTGTGATGAACTCAGAAGTACATATATCTTTTCAAATTAATGTGTTCATTTTCTTCACATACATATCCATAGTAGAATTGGTGGATCACATGTTAGGCTATAAAACAAGTCTCAATAATTTTAAGAATATTGAAATTATATCTACCATCTTTTCCAACTACAATGGTATGAAATTTGAAATCAGTTATAAGAAAACTGGGGGGAAAAATCACGTGGGGAAACAATATGCTTACTAAACACCAATGGGTCACTGAAGAAATAAACAAGGAAATAAAAATACCTGGAGACAAATGAAAATAGAAGCAAAAATTTCCAAAATCTAATGGATACTGCAAAAGCAGTTCTAGGTGGGACGATCATAGCAATACAGACCTACAAGAACAGTCTCAAATAGACAATCTAACTTTATATTTAAAGGAAGTAGAAAAAGAAAAATAAAGTGTAAAGTTAGCAGAAAGAAGGAAATACTAAAGATCAGAGCAGAAACCAATGAAATAGAGGCTGAAAAATTAATAGAAAAGCTTGCTTTTTGAAAAGAGAAACAAAATTGAAAAACCTTTAGCCAGACTCATCTAGAAAAAAAGAGGACCCAAAACAATAAAATCAGAAATAAAAGAGGAGACATTATAATCGATACCACAGAAATAGAAAGGATAAGAGACTACTATGAAAAATTATATGCCAACAAATTAGACAATCTAGAGGAAATGGACAAGTTTCAACACATACATACAATCTCCTATGACTGAATCATGAAGAAATAGAAAATCTGAAGAGACTGATTAATAATAATGAAGTTAAAAATTCTCAACGAATGAAAATCCTAGTCCAGATGGTTCTCCAGGTCAATTCTACCAAACCTTAAAAGAAGAGTTGATACCTGTCCTCAATCCAAAAAATTGCAGAGGAAGAAATATCTCCAAACTCATTTTATGAATCTAACATTACCCTGATGCCAAAGTCAGACAAAGACATTACAATAAAGAAAATTACAGGTCAATATTCCTAAGGAACCTAAATGTGAAATTCCTCTGCAAAATATTAGCAAATGGAATTCAATAATCCATTAAAAGAACCATACACTATGATTAAGTAGGGTTCATTTCAGGGATGCAAGGATGTTTTACCCTTTCTTACTCACATTATTTCCTACAGTAAGTTTTTTTTTCCTTTGTTCAACATATTTTTATTGAAGTATAATTGACTTAGTATATTAGTTCAGATATGTAACATAGTGATTTGACATTTTTATACATTTAAAAAAGATCCCCAAAAGTGTAGTTATCTCCTGTCACCATAAAAAGTTATAACAATATTATTAACTATATTTACTAGACTGTACATCACATATCTGTGACATTTATTTTATACATGGAAGTTTGTACCATTTAATCCCCTTCCCTTATTTTGCCCATCATCCATTCCCCAAAATATTTTTTATGTTTAAATTTTAATTACAACCAAATTTCAATGCATTCAAAATTTCTACTTTTTTCAATTTTGCTTATCAGTGTATATTTTGTATACATCAAGATACGAAATCAAAGGGAGTGAGGGTAGAAAAACAGTTACAGAATTTATTTGAAATATAAAACGGAAAATCACCTAGATGTTCTTAAAGACAAATTATTTAGAGTTTCACTTATTGTAAAGGAATTAAAAAGTCATATTTGAGCTTATTAAATAAATACTTTTATCAAACTTTCTTCTATATGAAGGGACAAATCAAAATAACCATAAGTGTAGTTGATTTTTGGTTCATATACTTGTCAACAAGCAATCAGCTTTTTACCAGGATATTTTGGAGGAGAAAGAACATAATTCTCTAAAAAGCTTCAATTATTACACGTATAGGTATTTTTTTTTTTTTTACTAAGTTACACCTACTTTTAACAAACTATAAAACAGTGTATTATCTTAATATTATATTAATCAGTTTTACTTCCTTTTAAGAATCTCCAAAAATAAAACACATGTAAAGAACATATTCACTTTAAAAATTACTGGTTTGAAGAGCCATTCTGAATGTGTATTTTTATTGCCTTGTTTTTAAGACTATTCCAGTCCATACAGAATATTCACATAATTCAGTCCTGGAATCACATTCATTAGTGAACTAAAAGAATATCCAATAAATAGTAATCAGATATTACACTTGGTTCTTGAAAAGAAAACAATTCTAGAAATAAAAATAATGTTATTCTCTTTCTCCTGTAATTTTTTAGCCCTCTAATGGTAGTTTTATGACCCCTAAAAGAGATTTGGCCTGGAAAGCCATGTGTAAATTGAGATACACCTCTGATGAAACAAAATGAATTGTGAAATAGCCAGAAATGTCACAACTTTTATTCATCTTCTACAAATTGTTTCAAGATGTTTTCCATAGATAAGCTGCTATGGAAAACATCACTACTTCTGTTTTTATTTTTTCATTCAGCAAGTATTTACTAAGATCCTACCATGTACTAACCACTGGTACCAGTGTACTAGGCACTTCAGTGACTGGTTACTGGTGATCATAATAGAATTCTTCCCATTTGACAGGGATTACAGTCTGATAGGGCAAAAAGATAAGAAGCAAAGAATTGTATTAGTAAATACAATCATTTATTCACTCAAAAATATGTATTATATGTCTCTTGTGTTCCATGCCTGTTCTAGATGTGTGCCAAAACCTAGTTAGCTTATGTTTTGGCTATATATATATATATATACATATGCATATATAATAGAGTTAGCATACAACAAAAAAATCGACATTTTCATGGCAGATTTTGCTGTGAAAAACTAAAGCTCTATCAGTGCACAAGACTTGGAAGCTGGGTAATATATTTAGACACATGGGAGTTGAGCGGTAGCCTCTCCAGGTGGTGTTTGAACAGAGATCTTGAAGAAGTCGGGGATAAGCCATAGAAGGAGGTTTCCAGGCAGAAACTGCCTAACATCTGGGGGACCAGCAATAGAGGGCTGGGCCAAGAGGAGAGGATGAGGTTGAGAGGCAGACGGGGTAAAATGTCATGCATGCCAAACAGCTTTGATTATTACAAACAGGAAAGTGCTTTGTAACAAAGAGAAGATGCTACAGAACAGATAAGTGGAGGCCTAGCCTGATCTGGAGATTTAGGGGGGCATCTATTCAACACCGAGTGTGTTCCCTAACACCACTGGTTGTAGCCTTAACTTCCAATGTGACTGCATTTAGAGATACAGCCTTTAAAGAGGTAATTAAAAGTGAAATGAGGTCAGAAGGGTGGGGCCCTAATCCAACAGGACTTGTGTCTTTAAAAGCAGATGATGAGAACCCAAGGCTCCATGCACACGGTGAACAGGCCATGTGACAGATGATGCACCAGGCAGGTGGCTGTGCACGTGGTTCCGGGAGAAACCAGACCTGGATTTACACATCCAGCTTCCGGAGCTGCGAGAAAGTATTTCTATTGTTTAAACCACCCCACCCTAAGTGTTTCACTATGGAAGTAACATCAGAGTTGTATAGCTTTCCTGATGATGTGAACTTTAGGCTGGAAAATGGAGGAGTAGAAGTTCACCACTTGAACTGAAGCACAGAGGAACAGCATGTGCAGAGACTCAAGCTGAGCAAGACTCAGTGGGGGTCCACCTGGGTGTAAAGGTCTTTCCCTGTCCCCAGTTCCTTATTTGCAAGGTAAAGGCTCTGCCTCCTAGACCTATGTGAATAACCAAGAGCAGATTCAAACAGTTACTAATCATGGAAATAGGTCAGTTAGTCAGTTCAGTCACTCAGTTCTGTCCTATTTTTTGTGACCCCATGGACTGGAGCACGCCAGGCTTCCATGTCCATCACCAACTCCCAGAGCTTGCTCAAACTCACTCATGTCCCTTGAGTCAGTGATGCCATCCAACCGTCTCATCCTCTATCGTCCCCTTCTCCCCTTCTCCTCCTGGCTTTAATCTTTCCCAGCCTCAGGGTCTTTTCTAATGAGTCAGTTCTTCGTATCAGGTGGCCAAAGTATTGGAGTTTCAGCTTCAGCATCAGTCCTTCCAATGAATATTCAGGACTTATTTCCTTTAGGATGGACTGCTTGGATCTCTTTGCTGTCCAAGGAACTCTCAAGAGTCTTCTCCAACACCACAGTTCAAAAGCATCAATTCTACAGCGCTCTGCTTTCTTTATAGTCCAACTCTCATATCCATACATGGCTACTGGAAAAACATTAGCCTTGACTAGACGGACCTTTGTTGGTGAACTAATGTCTCTGCTTTTTAATATGCTGTCTAGGTTGGTCATAGCCTTTCTTCCAAGGAGCAAGCATCTTTTAATTTCATGGCTGCAGTCACCAATGCAGTGATTTTGGAGCCCCCCCAGAATAAAATCTGTCACTGTTTCCATTGTTTCCCCATCTATTTGCCATGAAGTGATGGGACTGGATACCATGATCTTAGTTTTCTGAATGTTGAGTTTTAAGCCAACTTTTTCACTCTCCTCTTTCACTTTCATCAAGAGGCTCTTTAGTTCTTCTTTGCTTTCTGCCATGAAGGTGATGTCATCTGCATATTTCAGGTTATTGATATTTCTCCCAGCAATCTTGATTCCAGCTTGTGCTTCATCCACCTCAATATTTCGAATGATGCATTCTGCATAAAAGTTAAATAAAGAGGGTGACAATATACAGCCTTGACATATTCCTTTCCTGATTTGGAACCAGTCTGTTGTTCCATGTCCATTTCTAACTGTTACTTCTTAACGTGCATACAGATTTCTCAGGAGGCAGGTCAGGTGGTCTGGTATTCTCATCTCTTAAAGAATTTTCCAGAGTTTGTTGTGATCCACACAGTCAAAGGCTTTGGTGTAGTCAATAAACCAGAAGTAGATGTTTTTCTGGAACTCTTGCTTTCTCAGTGATCCAATGGATGTTGGCAATTTGATCTCTAGTCCTTCTACCTTTTTAAAATCCAACTTGCACATCTGGAATTTCACAGTTCATGTATTGTTGAAGCCTGGCTTGGAGGATTTTGAGCATTACTTTGCTAGCGTGTGAGATGAGTGCTATTGTATGGTAGTTTGAACATTCTTTGCTATTGTCTTTCTTTGGGATTGGAATGAAAACTGACTTTTTCCAATCCTGTGGTCACCACTGAGTTTTCCAGATTTGTTGGCATATTGAGTGCAGCACTTTCACAGCATCATCTTTTAGGATTTAAAATAGCTCAACTGGCATTCCATCACCTCCACTAGCTTTGTTCATAGGGGTGCTTCCTATGGCCCACTTGACTTCACATTACAGGATGTCTAGCAGGAGGTGAGTGATCACACCTTCCTGGTTATCTGGGTCATAAAGATCTTCTTTGTATAGCTCTTCTGTGTATTCTTGCTACCTCTTCTTAATATCTTCTGCTTCTGTTAGGTCCATACCATTTCTGTCCTTTATTGTGCCCATCTTTGCATGAAATGTTCCCTTGGTATCTCTAATTTTCTTGACTAGATCTCTAGTCTTCCCCATTCTATAGTTTTCCTCTATTTCTTTGCGTTAATCCCTGAGAAAGGCTTTCTTATCTCTCATTGCTATTCTTTGGAACTCTGCATTCAAATGGGTACATCTTTTCTTTTCTCCTTTGCCTTCCACTTCTCTTCCTTTCTCTGCTGTTTGTAAGGCCTCCACAGACAACCATTTTGCCTTTTTGCATTTCTTTTTCTTGAATTTGGTCTTGATCCCTACCTCCTGTACAATGTCATGAACCTCTGTCCATAGTTAATCAGCCACTTTGTCTATCACATCTAATCCATTGAGTCTATTTGTCATTTCCATGGTATAATCATAAGGGATTTGATTTAGGTCATACCTGAATGGTCTTTCTCTACTTTTCCTACTTTCTTCAATTTCAGTCTGAATTTGGCAATAAGGAGTTCATGATCTGAACCACAGTCAGCTTCCGGTCTTGGTTTTTCTGATTATATAGAGCTTTTCCATCTTTGGCTGCAAAGAATATAATCAATCTGATTTCAGTATTGACCATCTGATGTCAAATGTGATGTCCATGTGTAGAGTCGTCTCTTGTGTTGTTGTAAGAGGGTGTTTGCTATGACCAGTGCTTTCTCTTGGCAAAACTCAGTTAGCTTTTACCCTACCTCATTCCGTACTCCAAGACCAAATTTGCCTGTTACTCCAGGTGTCTCATGGAAGTGAGGGAATGCAGAAACAAAAGAGGAGCAGCCAAGACACAGGCTTGGGGCAGGGTCCTGGTTCCTCCTCAAGGGACACACATAATAATATACCTTTGAGTTGTTCTGGAGGGACTCGGGCCCCCATCCAAGTGGAGGATTGTAACTTCGCTACCAACAGGTTACAAGTTTCCTGGAGCACTAACCTGTCACCTCACCACCAACCAATCAGAAGAAAGTCATACACTCTGCAGCCCTCACCCCAAATTTTGCTTATAAAAGATCCCTGGAAACCACTGGGGAGTTTGGGGTTTGTGGGCCCAAACCACCCGTTCTCCTTGCATTGCCCTGAAATAAACCTTTCTGTTCTCCAGACTCCCATGGTTTGCTTCATTTGTCCTCACTGTGTGTTGGGCACACAGCCCTGGGTTTGGTACATTTCGAGAGCACATAGCATGTTCGAGAACTCGGAAGAAAACCCTGTGGCTGAAGCTCTGAGGTCAAAGATGAGAACAGTAGGTGCAGATGTGACAGGGGCTGAGGGATTCACATCAGACAAGGCCTCGCAGGCTCTGGGAAAGAGTCTGGCCTTTGTCTTGAAGGGGCTGATGCGATGAGGGAAAGAGTGAGGTCAGGGAGACCTGCTCCAAAGGCCTCCGAGAAATGAAGAAACTGGACTGAAATGGTGGCAGTCAAGATGGAGAAAAGGGGATTGGTATTTATGGAAGGAGCTGAAAGGACAAAGCTTACTACCACATTTCTGGGTTTTATGGACAGAAGGACTTCATTATTATTCTTGAGGCGGGGAACACTGGACTCATAATTCTATGCCCAAACCTGACCAGTTGCCATTTGGACATGCTGAATTTGAGATATATTGACTTAAAAAAAATGCACAAGTTGCAAGTTTTATTAGGGGCAAAATGAGGACCGCAGCTGGGAGACAGCATCTCAGATAGCTCTGAGAAACTGCTCTGAAGAGGCAGTGGGCGAAGGTCAATATATGTGATTTTGGTGAAGGGGGAGTTCAATAAACTGAAACACTTATCTTACAAAAGGTTTTCTGGTAGTCACAAGGAGTGGATGTCACCATGAAGGGATTTCATGTTACTCTTAATATGAGGAGATGCAAGGATTGGCATCATGAAATCAGTTCCTGAAAATATCTATCTAAAGACCTGCTGCTGATAAGTCGCTTCAGTCTTGTCCGACTCTGTGTGACCCCATAGATGGCAGCCTACCAGGCTCCCCCGTCCCTGGGATTCTCCAGGCAAGAACACTGGAGTGGGTTGCCATTTCCTTCAATGCATGAGAGTGAAAAGTGAAAGTGAAGTCGCTCAGTCGTGTCCGACTCTTGGTGACCCCATGGACTGCAGCCCACCAGGCTCCTCCATCCATGGGATTTTCCATCAAGAGTACTAGAGTGTGTTGCCATTGCCTGCTCCGTCTAAAGACCTATTCCATCAGTTTTCCTGGAGCACAAAGTGCCTCATTCTCCACCCTGAACCCCCTTCAGGGTGTGTCGAAAGCCAACAGCTGCAGCAGCACAGGATTCAGTCTCTGTAGAGGCAGATGCCAAATGCCCTTGGCAAGCACCAATTTGTAGCTGACAAATGCTTCTAAAATATCTAAGCGGAGAGAATCTGTCTGTGGGTGAATCTGGAGCTCAGAGATGGAAGCTGGACATATAAACTCCAGGTCACCGACATAAACAGAGAGTAAGTTGAACCTGCTACAGTGTAAATTCCCAGTGGACAGATGTCTTTGTTTTGTTCATGGATATGTCCCAGGCGCATGGAACACTGCTGATATATAGGAGGCACTCGGTTCACATTTGCTGAATGAATGAATGAATGAATGAATAGATTCTCCTTAGGAAAATCTATTTCTCCTTAAGGAGAAAATTGAAAATGAGAAAAGAAACAAGTCTAGAGTGGAACCTTGGGGAATGCCAACACTACAGGCTGGGAAGAAGAGCACGAACTTACAGAGAAGCAGCAATGGAGCCAGGAGGGAGAGGAAGAAATCTGCAGTCCGAGGCACAGGAAGCCAGGGGACAGGGCTTTCCTAGGAGGAAGGCATGCCTGTCTCTGCAGAGAGTGGCATGCCACAGCAAGCCTAGCTCATGAATGCACACTTTTCCATCTTCACAACCAGATGGGCTTTCAAATACTTGAGCGTGTTTGTTAGTATCATTGCTGTCCATCTTTGCATCAGAGAAGATTTGACTTCTTAGGTGTAAGATTTACCTTAGATAAGGGTCTTCAGGAACCATCTTGGAAGGCTCATCTCTGACACATTCCCAGCCTGTGCACCAGCCTGGGCAGGTATAATGACCTCATCATTCTTTGCATTAAACTGTGATCATAGTGACAGTTGCAGAAAGGCATACTCAAGTCACAGAATTCCAGTAACTTTTCTTGAAGAGTTCATGTGGTGTCTCCTCTCTGTATGAAAGTTCAGTCTCCTCGCTCCCCTGTCACTTCTGCATGACACAGACTTTATTTGCTACATGGATAACCCTCAATGAGTAACATTTAGATTTGGAGGGGTGGTAGAGAAATAAATTTTATTTCACCACCTGTATACCTTCTAGAAAAGAAAAGATAGACTGATTCGGAGGAGAAAAAGATATTTTGGTACTGGTTGTACTTAATTCCCAGGGTTGTGAGGATACATCTTCAGATCCCAGTTCCTTTAGCTCAGATTACCTTCCTTATAGTGAGTCGTGTAGCCCTAGGAGACCATCTAAGTTGGGGTCAAGGTCTCCAGCTAGAGATCGAGGAGATTCAGCAGAAATTCAGCTTTCCTTGGCATCTAAGTGACCTTTTCTTTGAAGTGGATAATCCACTTGGCTTTCACATGTTCTCATCTGCAGTGGAAAGTCTAAGATGAAAAGTCATTAATTAGTCCTTGATTTAAATCTCAGTAGTAAACTGTAAATATTTAGGTTACAGAGTACTTCTCCCTCTTCCTCCCTGTTTTGTTTTCTTCAACACAGTTCTCCTACTTGAAATGTTATTATATGTTTATTACTTTATTTGGCCTTGGTCACTCTTTCCTTGAAAGATAATCTACCTGAGAACAGGACCATCAGCTCCAGTTCCAAAACTCTGCCTCAATACTGTTCAGTTCAATTCAGTTGCTCAGTCATGTCCGACTCCTTCCTACCCCGTGGACCGCAGCACGCCAGGCCTCCTTGTCCATCACCAACTATTTTATCTAAACTCATGTCCGTTGAGCTGGTGATGCCATCCAGCTATCTCATCCTCTGTCATCCCATTCTCCTCTCGCCTTCAATCTTTCCCAGCATCAGGGTCTTTTCTAATGAGTCAGCTCTTTTCATCAGGTGGCCAAAGTATTGGAGTTTGAGCTTCAGCATCAGTCTGTCCAATGTAGGTGCTCCGTAATCTTTACAGGGTGGATAAAGGAATAGATACTTAAACGTAATGACAGGAAAGGGAAAAGGTGAAAAGTCACTTAGTCGTGTCCAACTCTTTGAGACCCCATGAACTATACAGACCATGGAATTCTCCAGGCCAGAATACTGCAGTGGGTATCTGTTCCCTTCTCCAGGGGAATCTCCCAACCCAGGGATCAAACCCAGGTCTCCCGCATTGTAGGCAGGTTCTTTACCAGCTGAGCCACAAGGGAAGTAAGTGCAAAACTGTGGATTGAATTTGCAGCTTAGTCTGAAGAGAAGTTCTTGCTATGAAGTTACACATTTGAAATCCAGGCACAGTTTGGTGTTTGGCATCTCCGGCTGACTCCTTCTGAACTGCAATTCCAGGTGGATATTTCCACCTGAAGAGCCAGCAGGCACTTTGAACTCAAGGTGTCTCCAGCATCCAACCCTCTCACCTTCTTCGCTTTGGAAGAATCACCACCGCCTACCTGTTCTTTTGACTTACACATTCCTCTCACTCCTTCAGACATCCAGCCCAGCTCTGTTCATTCTGCCTCCACCAGCCTTTCCCATCCATCTTCCACACCACTTGGCTCCTGCCCTGGTGCATGGGGTCACCCCCTCTCCCAGCAGTGCAGTGGCTAGCTGAGGTCCCCAGGGCCTTAGATTCTCTCTTGTCCAGTCTATATTCTATGCTGTCCGTTGAGATCTGTTAAGGTAACAAGGCACTGATGTGAACATTAATTCATCAGTAAAGAAACAATAGTTAAATGCCTTTCATGTGTCTCTTCTAGTCCACACCCCCTTGGGGCCCTTGATTTTACAGAAAACAAGAGCTCACATCACTGCCCTTCTTGAAAATATTCAGCCTCATTGTTTACAGGAGAATAAAACGTAATCTCATAAGATAATTGCCCCAAACTCTCTTGCTTTTCTAGCTCCTTTCCAGACAGTTCTCAAGACTTTCACCACAGACTCTGCACATCGCCCCTGGTGTTGCTTCTGGAATGGGTGTTTATGAAATTTGCATTCTGGGTTTGCCTTTTTTCATCTCATTCTTCCAACTGGAATGAACACCTCTCTCCCCTTCAGTTCAGTTCAGTTCGGTCGCTCAGTCGTGTCCGACCCTTTGCGACCCCATGAATTTCCGCACGCCAGGCCTCCCTGTCCATCACCAACTCCCGCAGTTCACTCAAACTCAAGTCCATCGAGTTGGTGATGCCATCCAGCCATCTCATCCTCTGTCATCCCCTTCTCCTCCTGCCCCCAATCCCTCCCAGCATCAGAGTCTTTTCCAATGAGTCAACTCTTCACATGAGGTGGCCAAAGTAGTGGAGTTTCAGCTTTAGCATCAGTCCTTCCAAAGAACACCCAGGACTGATCTCCTTTAGAATGGACTGGTTGGATCTCCTTGCAGTCCAAGGGACTCTCAAGTCTTCTCCAACACCACAGTTCAAAGGCATCAATTCTTCAGCACTCAGCTTTCTTCACAGTCCAACTCTCACATCCATACATGGCTACTGGAAAAACCATAGCCTTGACTAGACAGACCTTTGTTGGCAAAGTAATGTCTCTGCTTTTGAATATGCTATCTAGGTTGGTCATAACTTTCCTTCCAAGGAGTCTCTCCCCTTACAATGTACTAAAATCCCATTCATTCTTAGAAACCCAACTCAAGTGTCAGCTCACCTGTGAGCCCTCAGCTGCCATCCTGGGCGGGCCCCAGCCTCTTCTGTTTGCTCACATACTCCATTTATCCCTCTGTACTAACACTGGTACATGCTGGGCAGGCCATTCTGAGAGCCTTAGAGACCTGAGTGCTTGGTAAGTCCATTTTTTTTTTTTTTTAATTTGTTTACTTATTAGTAAGACTTCATTTCTACCTGATTACCTATTTGAAGTTTCAAGTTCATCTCAAATAGCATTTCTCTAACATGTCCCAAGATTCCGTCCGACGGGCTCTGGAGGCGGGCGCCTCCGAGGTCCAGCAGCACTAACCGCTGTGCCGTGCTTCTCTGATGCTCTGTGTCTCTGGGCTGTAGCCACAGAGGAAGTCTTGTACTCCACTTACCAGGAAGCTTCACACTGTCTTCAGAGTCAGGATGGAGATGCTTCCTCCACATGGAATGTTCTGTGCCACGTGGCCAACTCTCTCACTTTCCTTCTGTCTTTGATGGGGCTCCGGAGTGGTGGCTGTGTCTCCATGCCTAATACTGCTGATGACAGAAGGACCTACAAAGCTCTCTATAGTCAGTGTGGGGAGTGGTAGCCTTGGGTGTTATCTGAGAGCTGCTCTGCGTTCACGAATGACCGTCAGATTCAGAGCTTCATTGTCAACTCTGCCTCGGAATCCTTTTAGTACAGGCTGACTTCTGTCGGTTTCTAAATGAGACCCGCTGATATCAAGCCAGTTAAAAAACAGCAAAAACGTGATTTCCCCTCATATCCTAAGGATCATATTCGTGGGCACCAGGGAGTCTGGGCTAAAAATCTTGTGGATTTTTACCACCATATTTAGAATAAACTAATGCTAGGAACAGTTTTGTAACGGAAGGTAATAAAAGAAATGAACAAACAAAAATACATGTTGCAAAGGAAAAACACAGTCTCAGTGAGTGGATTAATTGCTTTTGTAAACTAGGTGGATCTTTTTAAATGCAGGCAAGAGTTTTTAAATTTATACAATTTAACTAAATAACGTAGTATTTGCTCCAATCATTAAATATCCTGTCTTTCTATTGGAACCAAAGTTGTTGTGTAAATATGTTTTATGATGAAGAAGCTCTTGCCAGATAATGTACTAATAAATAGTTATTTAATTGGATTGAAGTAAATGAGAATGTAATTTGTCCCTAAAGTGGTCAGTTTTAGGTGGGAAATTGTAGGGTGAGTGTGAAGATTAAGGCCATTCTCCTACCTACCTACCCACCAACCTCCCTACCCACCTACATACCCTCTGACCTACATATTTACCTACCCACCCACCCACCTACCTACCTACCTATTGATTATTCCCTAACCACCTACCTACCTCCCTCCCTGCTCACTTACCTACCTCCCTTCCCACCCATCTACATACCTACCTACCTACCTACCTACCTGCCCACCTCCCTACATGCCCACATACCTCCTTAGCCCACTTACCTACCCACCAACGTACCTACCTAGCTCCCTACCTATCCTCCCCCACCCATTCACCAGTGGGATTGTTGAAGAGTGCATTCCTGCTCTCAAGGTGTTCAAGTACAAATCAAATTTCCCCAACCCAGCCCAAATCCCCAGGTCAAGCCCCCAGGGGTCTTACCTTCACTTGCAAACAGTAACTGTTGACCTGTAGGCTCCCAGTAAGTGTTTGCCCTTTGATTATTACAAAGGCTTCCTTGGTGCAGAGGTTTCACACAAGACCCTGACGTATAGGATGAAAAGAGGACCAAACAGAAGAAGCTGATTCTCAACAGGTCCCTCCCTAACAGGTAAAGAGGAAGGACCCTCTTCCCAGCTGAGGCCATGACCAACGTAATATTGTGTCACTTACTTTGTTGTTTAAATAAAGAACTGTATACATTTAAGGCTATAACATGATATTTTGATATACATACACAGTTGGCCTCGATATCCATGAGTTCCTCATCTATGGTCCAACTCATGGGTGTCAAAGAATTCCAGAAAGTTTCAAAAAGTAAAACTTGAATTTTCTGTGCATCAGCAACTATTTACACAGCATGTACATTAGGTGTTACAAGTCATCTAGAGATGAATTAACATATATGGGAAGATATGCGTGTGTTATCCCTGGAGGAGAGCATGGCAACTCATTCTAGTATTCTTGCCTGGAGAATCCCATGGACAGAGGAGCCTGGCAGGCTACAGTCCATGGGGTTACAAAAGAGTTGGACACGACTGAAGCGACTTAGCATGCACACATGCATGTGTGTGTTATATGCAAACACTATGCCGTTTTATAGAAAGGACTTTATATGAGTATCCATGGATTTTGATATCTGTGCTAGGTCCTGGAACCAATCCCCATAGGAATTGTACAGCCTAGCTGTACAATGCTAGCTATACAGAGTGAAATGAATACTGTAGTCAAACTAACAAAGACATACATGTCCTCACACACAGTTGTGTGTGTGTGTGTGTGTGTGTGTGTGTGTTGAGAATACCTGAGATCCACTCTCTTAGTAGGTTTTCAGTGTACAGTAGAATACAGATGGTCCTTGGTTCACAGTGGTTCAGATCTTTGTCTTTACAGTGGTGCAGAAGCAAGGTGCATTCAGTAGAAACTACACTTGGGATTTTGAATTTGGATCTTTTCCGGCACTAGTGATTTGTGGTCCAACAATGTCTCTTGTTCCTGGGCAGGGGCTCCCCACCAGCCACCGGATAACAAGGGTGAGCCACCCGTACACTGACAAACGTTCTTTCAATACAGCATTCAATAAATTAAATGAGCTATTCAACACTTTATTATAAAATAGGCCTTTATTGATGATTTTGCCCAACTAGGCTAATGTAAGTAAGTGTCCTGGGTGCATTTAAAGTAGGCTAGGCTAAGTACGACACTCTCTAGGTCAGGTGTATTCAATGAATTTTGATGTTTTCAACTTATGATGGGTTTCTTGGGACTTTCCAGCATAATGAAGGAAGACTTGTATTATAATCACCAGGCTGTACATTAGAATAGAATAGAATTATTCATCCTCTGTAACGGCTCACTTTTATCTGTGTGTGTGTGTGTGTGTGTGTGTGTGCTAAGTCACTTCAGTAGTGTCCAACTCTGAAACCCTATGAACTGCAGCCTGCCAGGCTCCTCTGTCCGTGGGATTCTCCAGGCAAGAATACCAGAGTGGGTTGCCATGCCCTCCTCCAGGGGATCTTCCCAACCCAGGGATCAAACCAGGATCTCACGTCTACCTGCATTGGCAGGCATATTCTTTACCACCAAGTACCACCTGGGAAGCCCACTCTGATATATAGGCACATTTAAATTTAAAATGGGAAATCATTTGTAAGATGGCATTATAAAATATCTTAAAAATAATATTTGGTTTTCTGTTATGGTATTTTAATGGTAACTAGATAATCAAGTATTATGGAATTACAATGATATTCTCATACTGAGTTGTTACAAAGGATGACAATTTCCCAATATCTGAATATTCTAATATTGTCTCAGTTTTTCACTTGCCTTGTGAAATTTTACATCTCATACAATAATTTTCCTCCATAAGATATATCAAAACTTAGAAGTTCATGACTAATGTTTATGGTAAAATTACTTTTATGTCTTTTCATGTAAAATCATAAGAATATGTTTGAGATCATAATTATGCACCTATTTCAAGACAATGAGAACTCATACAGTTTGTTAAGTATGAAATACATTAAAGACAAATAGGAGAGAATGTTTGCCTCATCACATAGAGTCTGCATCTATAAGCAGGATATTTATGTGCATCATAGGCAAAATAATGTAGTAGAATTCATAGGGGGTTGGTTTGAAAAATAGATACTTTCACACAGAACCCTTTTAGTTCAGTGATTTGTAGCAAATTAAAAGATAGCTAATAAGTTTACATCTCACAAATAGTTCTCAAACAGAAAATTCTTGTGCTCTTTAACATTTATATACCTTCTGATCTTTCATTTAATGCAAATATTTTAATAACATGTATACATATTTAAAGAAAATGCACTACCATATTTGTAATAACTTATGACAATTTTATTAATGTCACCTAATTAATGAAACACCTATTCCAAAGAACTTCTAAATGGTATTAAAATACCAAGAAGCCTTACTATCTGGGATTTGACATAAATAGATTACAAACTACATATATCTGTTTGGAAGAAAGACCTAAAACTTAAAGCAAATGATACAAGGAACTGGTTGTGGGGAAAAAAATACTAAATTGATTTTAAAATACCAGATCTGATCAAATGCAGGCCAAATCTTCATTTCCAGTAGGCCCTCTCTGGGACAGTTTCCACTGTATTTTAAATTTTAATATATTTTCTATGCTAGTAGTTTATTATAGCCCTATTATTAAAATTATGCTGCACTTTTAAGGGTGTGTTTTTTAAATGTTTGCAGCACTGTCCTATGAGTGATTTATTTAGGGAAAAATAATAAAATAATAATATGGTGATGAATAAAAATTATTTTTTAGGAATGCAGGCTTAAAGTGTAAGTATAAAATCCTGAGATTTAATCTAAAATATGACACAAATTAGCTTATCTATGAAACAGAAACAGACTCGGAGATACACAGAACAGATTTGTGGTTGCCAAAGGGGGTGGGTGATGAGGGATGGGTTGGGAATAAGGCGGATGAACATCAAGGGCCTTCTGTATAGTACAGGGAACTGTAGCAAATAACCTGTGAGACGCCATAATGGAAATGGGGAAAATACCTTAAAAGGTATACATACATATATATACACACACACATACACACGACTGAATCAGTTTGCTCTAAAGCAGATATTAACATTGTAAACCGACAAAAAAATTACTGAGAGTCAAGAACACATACATTTAAATAAGACAGTGGGAGTTAATAGACACCATGATAAACTTTCCACATACTCCAATAGTATTACTGTTGTTCAAAATTATTTTAGAACTCCTCTTTTGGATTTGCCTTTATGACTAATTTTTAACCATACAAAAATTCCTAGTATGGTATAGTTGCATCTTGTTTCCAAGTGGTGTTCAGTTTAGTTCAGTCAGTCGCTCAGTCATGACTAACTCTTTGCAACGCCATGGACCGCAGCACGCCAGGCTCCCCTGTCCATCACCAACTCCCGGAGCTTGCTCAAACTCATGTCCATTGAGTCGGTGAAGTCATCCAACCATCTCACCCTCTGTCATCCCCTTCTCTTATGCCTTCAATCTTTCCCAGCATCAGGGTCTTTTCTAGAGTCAGCTCTTCGCATCAGGTGGCCAAAGTATTGGAGTTTCAGCTTCATCATCGGTCCTTCTAATGAATATTCAGGACTGATTTCCTTTAGGATTGACTGGTTTGATCTCTTTGCAGTCCAAGGGACTCTCAAGAATCTTTTCTGACACCACAGTCCAAAAGCATCAATTCTTTGGCACTCAGCTTTCTTTATGGTCTAACTCTCACATCCATACATGACTACAGGAAAAACCATAACTTTGACTATATGTACTTTGTCAGCAAAGTAATGTCTGCTTTTTAATGTGCTGGGGCGGTCATAGCTTTTCTTCTAAGGAGCAAGCATCTTTTAATTTCATGGCTGCAGTCACCATCTGCAGTGATTTTGGAGCCCAAGCCCAAGAAAATGGTCTGTCGCTGTTTTCATTGTTTCCCCATCTATTTGCCATGAAAAGTGTTGTTACCCACCTTATTTATATTGTTTATCACAGGAAATTTCAAATGACCTTTCACAGGCTCTCCAAATAAAATTTATACAAGAATGGGACATATTTCCAAAGAAAATTTTTTAATGACAGTTTGTTTAATTGAATATTCATTTGAGTTTTTGCAGTGAAGTGGCTGAGACCTTGCATCAGAGATGCTTCCATGATCTTTGATTGTTACTTTTACAATTTCATCATCTTTTATTGGAGTATAGTTCATTTACAATGTTGTCGATGTACAGCAAAGTGATTCAGTTAGACAGACAGATGATAGATATATAAAGATTCTTTTTCAGATTCCTTTACTCTATAAGTTATTACAAAATGCTGAGTATCATTCCATGTGCTCTACAATAGGTCCTTATTGGTTACTATTTTTTATATAGTTTTAATTGTGACTTTGAACAGAAGCTTTCCTTTCTACAGATTAATCCTGTGCACCACATTTTGTAAAGTCTGGCTCTGTAGCCTCAGGATTAAATGTATTTTCTTATGACATGAATCAGCCCACGTCTGTTTGGCTCACTGGTGTGTGGCTGTCAGAGTGCCCAGGATACAATAGGTGTTCAGTTACTGTCTGGGGCAGATGGCAGCTGTCAGACACATACCTTGTCATGTTAGACTTCTCGGCATTTGAGAGAAATGTTCAACGTTGGTGATACAAAGAGAAAATTGTTTTTTAACAAAAGCAATCTTTTGAGAACAGGTTTCGGGGACACATACTCATAAAGTGATACATAAGCCTCTTGTTCCCCTTTAGCTATTGTCTTCCCTGTGCTGTTTCAGAACAGCAATTTAAATTCATTTATGAATTTGATCAACATTATATTTATTAAGCACCTATTAAGTACCAAAGAGTGTTGTAGGGACTGGGAAAACAGCCATAAGCAAAACACAGTGCCTGAGCAGTCTGTGTTCTAGTGGGGAAGGAGTATGCTTAAAGATAGTGGAAGTTGTGAGCACTGTTTCTGCTTTTTAAAAAGAGTGAGTCATGAGCTCAGGGAATTGGGATGTTACAGGCATAATCTGATGAGCTTCATAAATTGCATCACAGAAGAGAATGCTGGTTATCATTTTGAGTGAACCCAGACCATCTGGATGCCTAACACTCAACTTTCTCCCACCAGGGTTGTGTGTGGCCTGTTGCAACCCCATCGTTGCTCACCTTGGGTTTCCCAGGAGTTACCAGGTCATGTGTCACTGGAAAACGATCTTGGGTAACACATGCTTTCAGAAAATGACACCTATATAGGGTCAGTGTAGGAACCCATTTTGGGAACAGTCTTTAATGAGGGCTGTAGGCGGAGGGCTCTTTGTCTCAGAATTACCCGCATATTTCAAGTCTGGTTCCACGAGGATGCCTCTCCATTTTTTAGCATCTCTCTAAATCACTGGGTGAATACTTTTGTTTTTGTACTTAAAGGAGTTTACCTAAAAGCAGAAACAATATCCCTAGCACTCTGAAGGCATTTCAGCCATTCCTTTGTTTGTTCAAATCCATTTGCTGAGTAGATAGATCTTTGCTCAGCTTTGACTGTTCAGTATGTGTAGCAGAAGCTGGAGCCCTGCCCTGGACCCCCACTTGAGTCTTCCCACCAAACATCACATGGCCAGTCCTCAACCCTGAGTCTGTAGAGGGCGAAGCCTGCGTTTCATGCCCTGGGCCACCGACCACAGCCACCCCAGAGGGTACTAGGCCTCGTGCATGGAGCAGCCCTGATTTTTTCACCTTGACTTTGGAGAATAGCTACAAAGAGCAGCTAAAAGTTTCCATTGAGTGGCTTTCTTGAGACACTCAGGTGACCCTGGAAGCCAGCATTTACTTTTTCTGAATTCCTTTTGCTATCCATGATCTTATACAAGTGTTGCTTGGAACTGCTCCCTAAGAGGGTTTGCATAGTTAATTATGTTACAGATGTCGGCCTCCGCCTTTGCTGGTCTGCTTGTGCAGCTCGCCAGTCTTCCTTCAGCAGTTGGTGGCATTAAGCGGCAGCTGCCTTATCTGTATCTTGCCTTTTTTTTTTTCCACTTGGAGATTTGAGAGCTAAAGCAAGTCTTGAGATTCTTCCCTTCTGCTCCTTCTGACAGTCTTATCTGAAATCCTTTCACAGATTCAAGGGTGTACCCGGGTAAGGAAGGACAGAAAAGGCCAGTTTCTCCCTGCTTCCCAGTAGAAGTCCCATGGTGGGCCTGCTTTTGTACATGCTTGTACTTTATCGGTTGCTCCTTTTGTGTTGAAATGTAAAAAGATTCTAGCTTTGTTTTCTAAAAAAAAAAAAAAAAGGCTCATAAGAAATACAGTAGCTCACAACGAAGATGTAAATTGTAGTCAGTGGGGGGAAATAGATGCTACTGGCATCAGAGGAGAGAGTGTTCATCTGACATTCATTCATTCATTCAAAGACTATTTATTGAGCATGTGCTATTTGTTAGGGTCTCTGGGGCACACAGAGATGAACAAAACTGAATTGCCCCCCGCTTGAAACAGGCCGCCTGAATGGGAGAACTGTAATCTTGGCCTGAACCAGCAGAAGTCTGAACTCCCACTCAGATTTTCACACTCCTGCTCTGCTAGGCTTGCACATGGAAAATGTTATTCTTTCTTTGCTCTGGGAAGCATTGTGAAAGCCTGACAGTCTCCCTTCCAGAAAGATGAAGCGCCCTGCATGGTTAGCAGGGTGGTGGGGAGGGGGCAGAGGAGGGGGCACGGGCCTCTGCAGACATGAGGGCCTCTCTTCTCCACGCTCACTCTGCTCACATGGACTCCTCAGTGTCACCCAAGCTTCTCAAGTAGTGATGGGAATTTTACTCCAGCATTTTAAGGAATCTCCATACTGTTCTCCATAGTGGTTGTATCAGTTTGCGTTCCCACCAACAACCCAGCCATCCCACTGTTGGGTATGTACCGCAATGAAACCAGAATTGAAAAAGACACAGGTTCGTTGTATCACTAATTACAGTAGCTAGAACATGGAAGCATCCTAGATGTCCTTCGGAAGATGAATGGATAAGGAAGCTGTGGTACATATATGCGATGGACTATTACTCAGCTATAAAAAGGAATGCATTTCAATCAGTTCTAAGGAGGTGGGTGAACCTAAAGCCTATTATACAGAGTGAAGTGAGTCAGAAAGGGGGAGACAAGTATGTGTACTGACCCATTTATGTGGAGTCTAGAAAGGTGGTCCTGGCACTCCTGTGTACAGGGCAGCAAAGCAGACACAGACACAAAGAACAGGCTTCTGGACTCAGTGAGGGACGGAGCGAGTGGACTAATGTGGGAGAATAGCACTGAAAGATGTATATTACCATATGTGAAATAGATAGCAAGTCTGAGTTTGATGCATGCAGCAGGGCACCCAAAGCCGGTACTCTGTGTGGGGAGGGAGAGGGGAGAGGGTTTCAGGATGGAGGAGACATGTGCAGACCTGTGGTCAGTTCTTATTGCTGTGTGGCAAAACCCTCATAATATCATAATCGTCCTTCAATCAAAAGAAAAAAAGAAAGAGAGAAAAGAAAAAAAAGTAGTGATGGGAGCTTAAAACGGAAGTGCTCTAGCAGGCTCCTCCCTCACCTCCTCTGAGCTCAGGAAGGCACCCGGCAGTGGTCCCCTCTCTGCACCCCAGAAACCCTCTGGCAGCTGTCTGGACCTCTTCCAAGGCACCTTCTCAAGGACCTAGGCCTCCTGTTGAAGCCCAAGGAGCCTGAAGGACTCGCAAAGAGTATCATATTCCTCCTCCTGTCCGTCCTTTCCAGCCTCCTGTAAATCAGACTCCGGCTGACTCAGTACAGTTGAGTGGAGCGTCAGACACGAGATCCAAAGTCTGCTGTCTGTCTGGCCCCTGAGAGGTGCTGGTCATTACCCTGCCCCTGGTGGTCCCTGGCCCCTACAGGGCCCTGCGCCCCACGCCCAGGGGCTCCAGACCCAGAGCTCCGAGTCCCTGTGTCAGCCTTTTGTAATGTTACTTTCTCCTCCTCTGCTTTTTTCTGCTCTGGGCGCCTAGTCTCTCAGCCTACTGGCAGGTTTGCTGCTTTTTCTCGCCAATGGAATTCACGCTTGTTCACACTGAATCTAGAATGAGAGATGATGAGACTCTCAGGGAACGACTTCTCTGTGTTTGCTTAGGTTTCTGAAGCTACCAAGTTCACTGTCACCTGTTTCGGGGAAACTTTTGCCTCCCTGGAACAGAGGCTGTATTGTATTATTTACGTTTCTGCATCTGTGGGAGAAGAATATAAGTTGTAAAGGATATTGCCTTTTCCCTTTGTTCCTACTGATCCTAGGCAAGGTCGAGCATGTAATTTTTTTTCAACTTCTTCCTTATTTACTGATTTTTCAGCCAAAGAGGTTTCTGCTAATACATAGAAATCTTTCTTTGAGGAAACCATGATTGAGTCAAAGTATAGAGATGTGTAATGTTTGATGTGATCCATCATTGTTATCATCATAAAACTCCTGAAAATGTAAAACAAAAAGGGATCTTAGACATTACTTTGTCTAGTCCTTTTATTTTCAGGTTGGAAAAATTCAGACCACGGAGAAGAAGAGTTTTGTTGGCAGCCCAGAGATGGTGGCCAGGCGCCAGGAGGAAACTCTGACTTTCGGTTTAGTCATCACTTCTCTCTTCTCCACTCTTATCTCTCCCCCTTCTTGAAGAGAATCAAGGATGTCTAGTAAGGCACTGTAGACTTATATTTACTGTTATGAGTAGAACAGTTAATCTCCTGCGGATTGCCATCCTGCAGAAGACAAAGCAGCCAAGTAAAGAGTGTGTGAATTTATCAGCCACATAGACAATGGCCAGACACTAGTTCTGTCATTTTCCTAGCTGTGTGATATGGTACCAGCTATTCAGACCCTCTAAACTTTACTCATCCATGAAATGATGTATATACTAACCATGAAGAGAGAAGTAAATGACTTGACACTGTGCGATGCATAGAGTGATACCTAGCCCACAGTTAAGTGTCCAATAAGTGAGATGCAAAACAGTTCTAAGACGTCTTCTTACCCTTCATCAGAAACAGGTAACTTTTCCTCCTTAGGCTTGAAACAGTGACTTTTCATTATGTTGCTATTAATTTAGGCTTTTGATACATCTTACAAATAAATTTGCAAATAGGTTAAAATATGCATTTTATTTTTGTGCCTTATGTTTCTTTATTCTGATCTGATCCCTGTGTGGAGTGAGGAGGGAGTAAGTGGAGATTTATGGAAGTGTTTAAGTGTCATAGACCAGCATCTGTCAAAGTATTTCTAGGATCACCTGTATCAGAATCATCTGTGGGTTTTTTAAAAAAGATAGATTCTTGCTCTGAACGACTCAGTAAGTAGGAATATCTGCAAAGAAGGGACCTAGAAATCTTTATGACAAACTCAAAATGTGATTTTTATGTATTCTAACCCATTGCAATAGATGAATAATCTTAAATGCCAGATTAGTAGACCTAAAATACTACTTTAATCATGCTACTTCCTTGTTTAAATATCCTTCAGTAATTCTCACTAACCTCTAGTTTGGCACAGAGTCATTCACTATCACGTTGCATGATATTTTATAAATGTCCCCTCAAAGATGTCCACGTCCTACAGATGGCCAAGAAGCACATGAATAGATGCTCAACATTGGTAATTATTAGAAAAAAGCAAATCAAAGCTACAATGACCTGTCACCTCACACAGATCATAGTGACATCGTCAAAAAGTCTACCAATAATAAATGCTGGAGAGGGTGTGGAGAAAAGGGAGCTCGCTAACTGTTAGTGGGAATATAAAGTGGTGCAGCCACTTGGAAAGCAGTGTTGAGTTTCCTTAAAAACATAAAAATAGAATTACCATATGATCCAGCAATCCCATTCCTGGGCATGTGTCCAGAAAAGATGAAAACTCCATGTTCATTAGCAACACTATTCATAATAGCCAAGGCCTGGAAGCAACCTAAATGCTTATCAGTGGATGAATGGGTAAAGACGTGGCACACATACAATGAAATAATAGCTGTAAGTAAATAAGTGAAAAAAAGAAGTAAATAATGCCATTTGTAGCAATATGGATGGGCATAGAGATTATCATACTAAGAAAGATGAATGTCATATGATATCACATATATGTATCTAAAAACAGAACACAAATGAACTTATTTATGAAGCAGAAATAGATTCACAGACATAAAAAGCAAAGGGGAAAAGTGAGGGGGTTATAAATTAAGAGATTGGGATTAGCAGACACACATCACTACATAT
>SJYQ01006306.1:262669-282453 GCA_006410935.1 Redunca redunca
ATAAGTTATTATTTTCTGATTATTTGTTTATATATTATTATATATAATATATGTTATTTGTTTATTATATACAATATTATTTTTCAGATTCTTTTCTGTAGGTAACTGTAGGTGAGGTTGAGAGATGCTCCACATAGAAGTGACTGGCTTGGTGATTGAACCAGAGGAAGGGACCCGGACGTGCTGGGCATCCTGTGAATTACCGCTCAGTGCATCTCTGATTATTGTCTTGTAGAGCTATTTAACTGTATTGTTTATGTTTTAATGTGTTTTTGTCTGTTTCCCTGTTTGTTAACTCCATGAATGTAAATGTGATAATCATTAAAATAGCAACAATAACATCAGTAATAATAGTATAATGAGAGAGCCTCAGACAGTTTTGATTCTAGCTTCACAAGTTATTGGCTGTCTGAAAAGAAAAGGAATAGATTTATGGTTACCAAAAGGGAAAGGTGAGGGAGAGGGATAAATTGAGAGTTTGAGATTAATAGACACACGCTATTGCATATAAAATAGATGAACAGGACCTACTGTATAGCACAATTAACTGTATTCACTAATCTGTAATAATCTATAATGAAAAAGAGTCAGAAAAAGAATAGATACAGGTATGTGTATAATGGAATCACTTTGCTTTGCACCTGAAACTAACACAACGTAAATTAGCTATACTCCAATATAAATAAAAATTAAGAAAAAAAGAAATTGAGTGTTTTCATCTGTAGAATGGGGATGATAATATTGAATTTATTTTCAGGAGTCAGTCAGATGATAAATTTTAAGTCCTGGTACAGCACCTGGAATATAGTAAGAGTTAAGTATTTAGTTTTCGTTTTTACTTCTTATTCCATCATGGAAGTTTTGATATTCCTGTTACTTTACAAAGCAATCATGTGAGACATGAGAGGAAATTAAGAATCTAGTACCCGATGCGGTGCTTTACCACCGCGTGTTTTAGGGGTCGGGAGACTCCCAGGCTTGTAGGGAGGCCTGCTCTTGAGAGATGCTCCAGCCTCAATGGGCAGGAGATACAGGAAGCCTGCCTTCATCCCTCCCTCCATGCCTGGCTTCCTTCCTTCTTCTCTTTCTTTTATCAAAGATGGTCTCATGAATAGTTTGGCATTTTAAATACTTTGAATACAGCACTTTGAATAGATTTTAGAACCAGTTTTGGGAAAAAAAAAAAAAGAAAAAAAAAACCCTGAGATTCAATACATCCATTCATCATTACCTCCCCTTACAACCTTTCCTGCTATTTTGGTGCAAGTGAGAGCTCTCCAGTCCCAGCTCCTCTGAATTCATTTTTCAGATGCCGGCTCGGGAGCTCCGATGCTAAAATTAAGGTCTATTACATCTTCTGCACTTCCTTTGTCTGCTAACGTTGTAATATGATCTTTAAGTAATTGAGTTTCTTTTGACGTGATTTCTTATTTAGAAACCTGGGCTTATTTGCAAATCTTTTATCTCTGTATGTGTTTATATAATTTGTATTGATACTTTCTCCTCGATTGCCCTCTAATTGTTTTAGAGAGACTTGGATTTAGTCATTTTTATTTATTTTATAAGTAGTCCCATATTACCAAGGGAACTTGATACAAGAACACTAGGGGAAAGGAAAACTAATTTTTATAAAGAAAAAGTATACTTAAGGGTACTAAGTATATGTCTCAGAACATAGCTTTTATCTTTTATTATTTTTAACCAAAGAAAGATTAACTGTTTTTCTTTTTTTCCTTTAGCCTCTAATATTGAAAGACTTAATTTTCTAAATAATGTAAGGGATTAAACTTACCTAAACAGCAGCTGGGGATTTCTCCCAAGACCTGTGAGATGGACTGTCTGTGTGTGTTCTTGCTGGAATACTGTACAGAAGAGACAGTCTCAGAGGTTTCAGGCTCTCCCTGGAAACGTTGCCTGCTAACCCAGTGTCTTAGAGAACTGTTCATTTGCTCTGGAGAGGCATTCTGAATCTGGACTCACTCACACACCCCACAAGTGGATTTAAACTGAGAGATGGAGAAGTCATTTGACAAAGTGGCAAACATGATGTCTGCCTGCATGAGGTGTGAAACCAGGGCTGAGAAGTGAGAGGCAGGGCTAAACCAAGCATGCATTACTTTATGGACTTGGTGACCTGTGGCTTGTGAGTAGCCAACGGGTTGTGCTGGCACAGAATGTCTGTCTGTGCCCCTTGGTGTGGGTCTCTCAGTTAAAAAGAGACCTTTGAAGTCAGATAGAAAACATACAGTTTTAACTTACCACAGGCATCAGAGCAGAAATACAAGCTGTTTTACTTAAGACGCAGTTGCATTAGAGCACAACAGATTTAAACAACTCAGTATAATCCTAATATGAATTCACCCATGATGAAATTAATAAACAATTCTAAACACTAAGGTAAAAATTTAGCATGCTACAATAGGGATTTTTTTCCTTATAATTTTCCCCTAAAATGATTAATTTAAAAATTCATGTAATAGAAGATTCATGTTATCCTTTCAAACAGTCTTCTTAATGAGATCAAATATAATCCAATTAATGACAAATGATGGTTAAATTTGTCTGTATAAAAACATATATTCTAAAAATGTATACATTCTTAATATATTTAATGAAAGTCAAGTGGCAATCATTTTTCCTATGGTAATACAAATTTTCCCCAAACCAACTGATTATCTTGATTGCTAGTTTGGGGAAGTAGTTTCACTGATTAATTTAAAAGTAATGTATGTGGTAGGATATGACTTTTCTTTAATAAGTATAATAGGAAAATAACTTTATAAGAATTACTTTTTATTCTTATCAAGAATCCCACTTTAGATAAAAATAAATTATAAAATCAAACATTTACCAGACAGCTCATTTAAAAACAAAAATGTATTCATCATCATCATATCTCACTTAGCGCAGTTTCCAAAACACCTCATTCCCAAAGTCATTTATGTGCAGAATGTGTGGATTTCTTGTACATAAAACTCTCATTTCACATAATTTACAAAAAAAAAAGAAATTTGAAAACAAGATTTTTACTTAATAATACAAGTATGACCCCTTAAATTTTTCAAAGAAAGCCAGGTATTTACAAACTATAGATAAAATATTTTTATTATTATCACCTTCTCACAACAAGTGACTTCTTTGCATACATTTCAACCTTAAAAATAAACAGGGCACCTTTTAAATTGTTGTCAAAGGTGAATGGCCAGTACAGGGGTTTCAGATAGAGAGAGATGATATGATGATTAGGCAGCAATGTTAAGTGGAGAATAGATTCTGAAATGTTATTGAATAAATACAAAAAATAGATAATACCTTTTTAAAGTCTGTTTTGTGGTTGAAGGAAAGGAAGAACAGTGAGGAATAAAATTAGGACAAAGCATCTGTGTCTTTCCCAAACACACTGCACTGCAGTCCTAGTCTCCTGTGTGCGGGTGTCAGCTGGTGGTCAGGGCATATGGGTGGGGCACCGGGGAGGGAGATCAGTGCCCTCAGAGAGGAGACAAGGGTGTGAAGAAACTCTCACCCTGTGAAGAAACACAGGAAGACGGTCATCTGAGAACCAGGAGGCAGATTCTCCAGGAGTCTGCCCCTTGATCTGGGGATGCCAGCCTCCAAACCAAGAGAAATAGATGTCCGTGTGTGACCCACCCAGTCCGCACTGACCTGTGACCGCCACCGGAGCTCTTGGCGAGAGAGAGGATAGGAAGAGGGAGAGGAGACCGACGGCTTCAGCTCCGTGGTGTGTGGCCCACACTTGCCAGGGCTTGTGGGAAAGGGACTCTCCTCAAAATCTGAATTGGCTGGCTAACTGCCATTGCCCTGCCATTTTCACAGAAGGAAACATTTGCTTGATGTGGGGCAGATGAAACCACGGTCCCCTCATGGCACAGCAGGGTCCTCACCCAGAGCAGAGGAAGGATGAGCTGAGAGCCCTCTGAGCAGCAGCTCTGTAGAGACGCATTTCGACTTTCCGGCTGGAGATTTCTACTTTTCATATGTATCAAAATTCATAATAAAAAGTGCAGAAAATGTCATCTTCATCTCTGAGGTAATGATTTTTAGTTACCATATAAGACTTTTCTTTCATGATAAACAACCTTCCTCATATTAAGTGAAATGTTTTCAGTTTAAAGTCAGGTACAGCATTCAGGTATTCAGCACCCTCCCTCTCAAACAACATCCCATGATTTTCTGAGAAGCAGTTTCATAATTTTCTGGTTTTTTTCTGGACTTTTGTAAACATGTTCCAAATAGTGATGGCTGAGAACAATTGCCCATGAAATGAGTTGGAATAAACATCTAACAACTGTTACTCCTTCAATAATTCTTGAGATTTGTGCATTGCTATATCAGTGAGCAGCTACACTCAATAATGGGCTTCCCCAGTTGCTCAGCGGTAAAGAATCGCATGCCATTGCAGAAGACACAAGTTTGATCCATGGGTGGGGAAGATCTCCTTTAGAAGGAAATGGCAAGCCATTCCAGTGTTCTTGCTGGAAAATCCCATGAATGGGGTCACAGAGGGTTGGACACGACTGAGTGACTGAACACAGCACACACCACAGTAACACTGGGCAATCGATGACCTAAACCCCAGGACATTCAGGAAGCATTTGTTTACTCCCCACAAGACAGGCCAGTAGAAATTTGGCTGATCTGGGCTGCCTCAGCTGGGCTTGGCTTTGGGTTGCAAGTTTGGTCTGAGTCAGCTGCACCTGTCTTTTGAGCCTCCTTGGATCAGAAGCTACATAAAGAATAGTGTGCTGTGTCAAAGCCCAACCAGACAAGAACATTTAAACCTCTGCTCCCCTGACCTTTTGAGGTGCTGATGCTCTTTGGGGATTAGCCAGGCAGGGAAGGAGGTTGCATCAGCTACTGTCTTGGTGAATGTATTCAGAAGCCATTGGGATTTTTAAGACAAGGAAAGAAAAAAAAGAGTTTCCTTTCAATTTATCTTTGACATTTTTATGCCTCCTTAATGTGGCATCACATAGATCTCCAGAATGTAAAATTCTCAGTAATATGCACATTTTCCTTTATTTTATGAAAAAAAATTTAATTGAAGTACAGCTGATGTACAATATTATGTAAGTTACAGGTTACAATATAGTGATTCACAATCTTTAAAGGTTATAATCATTTACAGTTATTAAAAAATACTCTCTGTATTGCCCATGTTGTACAACATACCCTTCTAGCTTACTCTATACCCAGTAGTTTGTACCTCTTAATCGCCAGTGTTTATGCTGCTCCTCCCCTTTCCCTCTTCCCACTGGTAACCACTGGTTAGTTCACTGTATCTGTGAGTCTGCTTTTTCTTGGTATAGTCACTAGTTTATTATTTAGTTTTTGACTAGGTAATATATTTTAATGGCCCAAACATCAAAAAGTATACAAAGATATATAAACAACAAGGTCATACTGTATAGCACAGGGAATGCTATTCAATATCTTTTGATAAACCATAATGGAAAAGAACATGAAAAATAATGTGTATATGTATGTATGATTCAGTCAATTTACTATATAGCATAAATTAATACAAGCTTCAATAAATTAAATTTAAAATAGTATACCAAGATTTAAAGTGAACAATCTACTCCCTAATGTTTTTCCATCATCTTCTCATTTTTAAACAGAAAATAGTAGTATACTATAAGTATTGCACAATGTTCTTTTTTTCCAGTTAACATACCATCTATATTTTTCCATGTCAGTATAAAGAGCTCCCTTAGTCTCTTTTAGAGCTGTGCTTTATTCTGTTTAATGAATATATCATAATTTAAAGTCAGTCCCCCAATAAAGAACACTTAGGGTGTTTCAGACATTTTGCTGTTATAGATAATGTTGCAATGAATAATCATACATAAGTCTGTTAGACATTGGTGAGTAAATGTATTTGTAGGGAAAAAAATCCAAAGGTGGATATGTTGAGTCAAAGTGTTTATGAGTTTATAATTTTGAAAAAAACTATCAAATTGCCTTTGATGACATTTCTAACAATATTGCTCCCACCAATAATACCAACAGAGCCTCTGTAGCTATAGCCTTATAGGAAGTTTGGCCAATTTCCTCACTGAAGAATGAGTTGCATTGCTTTTATTATAAATGAGGAACAACTTATTCCATGTATTTGAGAGCTATTTTGTATTGTTTAAAACATTAACTGTTCTTAGACTGAGATCAAGTTTCATTGAATTTTTGGATTTTTCTCTTAGGGCCTTTAGTAGATATTGACCAAGGAGCTGCATGTATACCAAGGAATTAGTCCTCTTCTTGGTTATTGAAATTACAAATATTCTTCATATATATTGATTTTTATTATAGCTTTTTTTTAACAAAAAAAAACTATTTAGAATTTTGTTTTTCTTTAATTCATGGTCTAATTTATCCATTTTTCTTCTGTGGCTTCTAGGTTTTGTGTGATAGAAAAGCCTTTCTCTAAAGTTATTTTTAAAAATTCTCAATTACATTTCTTCTTATAATTTTATTGCTTTGTTTGTTAACATTTAGCCTCTGATCCCTTTAGATCTTGTTCTGGTGTATGCATGAGATAGAGACCCAGCTCTATTCTGCATGGGCTACCCAGTTGTCTAACACCGGGCTTCCCTGATGGCTCAGATGGTAAAGAATCTATCTGCAATGTGGGAGTCCTGGGCTCAATCCCTGCATTGGGAAGATCCACTGGAGAAGAGAATGGCTACCCACTCCAGTATTCTTGCCTATTTCCTGGAGAATTACATGGACAGAGGAGCCTGACAGGCTATAGCCCATGGGCTTGCAAGGACCCCATGGTCAGACATGACTGACTAACATTTTCACATTCACCCAGTTGTCCACATCAGCTCTTGTGTGGTCCATCTTGTCTCCACAGATATGAAATACTACTTTTATCATATGCCAAAAGTCTATATATTTTGGTGTCTATATGTGAACCTTTTTAAAAATTTTACATCTCTATTCAGGCATCACTTCATGGGAAATAGATGGGGAAATGGTAGAAACAGTGTCAGACTTTATTTTGGGGGCTCCAAAATCACTGCAGATGGTGACTGCAGCCATGAAATTAAAAGACGCTTACTCCTTGGAAGAAAAGTTATGACCAACCTAGATAGTATATTCAAAAGCAGAGACATTACTTTGCCAACTAAGGTCCATCTAGTCAAGCTATGGTTTTTCCTGTGGTCATGTATGGATGTGAGAGTTGGACTGTGAAGAAGGCTGAGCGCCAAAGAATTGATGCGTTTGAACTGTGGTGTTGGAGAAGACTCTTGAGAGTGCCTTGGACTGCAAGGAGATCCAACCAGTCCATTCTGAAGGAGATCAACCCTGGGATTTCTTTGGAAGGAATGATGCTGAAGCTGAAACTCCAGTACTTTAGCCACCTCATGCAAAGAGTTGACTCATTGGAAAAGACTCTGATGCTGGGAGGGGTTGGGGGCAGGAGGAGAAGGGGACGACCCAGGATGAGATGGCTGGATGGCATCACGGACACGATGGACGTGAGTCTGAGTGAACTCCGGGAGATGGTGATGGACAGGTAGGCCTGGCGTGCTGCGATTCACGGGGTCGCAAAGAGTCGGACACGACTGAGCGACTGAACTGAACTGAACTGATTCAGGCATGCAGGTTCCATATTGGTTTAATGACTGAACTTTCGTGATATCTTAGGTGATAGAGTTACTTATTCCTCAGTGTTTTCCAAATTTCCCTGGATGTTCTTGGTTTGTCATTGTTGTTGTTCTTCCTCTTGTTCTTTTATATAAACCTCAGAATGAACTTATTCTGTTCTGGAAAAAAAAATATTGACTTATTTTGGGAGCAGTTATTAATACATTCACACATTAGCTTTGAGAAGACAAAGGTCTTTAGAGTGAGTTTTTCTATCCAACAACATAGTATATGTTTCTAATTGTTCAAGTTGCCTTTTATGTCCTTTAGAGGCATTTAAAAAGTTTTCTTCATATGGTTCTAGCATGTTTATCATTAAGTTCTTTTAGATTCTTGTTATGGCTTTGCATACATGAAGCTGAGAAGGAAGGGCTTGGTAGATGTCTCTACATCCAGATTCCTGCAGGATTAGTAGAAACAGACAGATAAATGTTGTCAGAAGGCAGGTAAAAGTTTTAAGTGAAATGAGGGGGCAGTTGGGAAGGTATTGCCTACTAGGTGGCTAACTAGCTTTTGTCATGTTCTCCAGCAAAAGCACCGGCAAAGCACAATGAAAGCTAGAAAATCCACAGAAGACTGAACAATTATCATTTATAAGCAAAAAGAAAATGGATTTTAGAATTTGTTTCAATTAGGCTTGGCTGCATTTAACAACTATACCAAATAACAGTGAGTTTAAATAAGGTAGAGATTTATTTCTCTGTTCTACATAAGTTCTGGGTGTTGGCACTCCAACATTGGTGTGATAATTCCATAAATATCAGTGATCCAAGAGCCTTATTTCTTTTTCTGCTACTATTCATAGTGTGTGATTTCCATCTTCAAATTTGCCTTGTGGTTCAAGATGGCAGCCATCATGTACTTTTCAGGCGTAAGGACAAGCAACAGGGCACAATGATGTGACCCCAAGCTGAGTCAACCTCTTCTATGACCTTTCAGAAGCCCTACTCGTTCTCACATCATCCTATCCTTATCTGTACAAGGGACTGCTCTGAAGGAAACAATTTCTGTTACTAAGGAGGATGGGAGATGGGATGCCAAGGAAACTTCTGGTCCCTGAGAGCATGAGTAACATTCTTTTTAAAATTTTCTCTTCAAGTGTATTGCAGAGAAGGAAAATACTGAGAGGGAAATAGGAAGGTGAATAAAATGAGCATGGTTTGATTATTTTTCACCTTTTAGGATCATTTTTAGACAACGTAGTATTGAGCAAAATCTGAGCTGGAAATCACTGCTTTGGGCTTGTAGTTTTAACTGTAAAATGTTTTCCAGAGGAACTGAACCTCATGTTCCCTTTTTATTCTTTAGAATTTAAGCACCTCAGTAATTAGTTAAAATATAGTCCCCAAAGGGCACAGTTTGTACAGGGCTCATAGAGAGGATTAAGAGATAGTCTATGCCTTTGGATTCAAAAGGCTTTCAAAAAACACAGATAATATTTTTTCTCTTCACAAGCCACTACATTGGCCAGATTTGGGAGCAGCTTCCCATGGGGCCCTGAGGGAGAGCTTAGGTGGGCACTCGAGGGGGGTTCTCATCCTATGGGTCTTGTAGATGGGGCGGATGTAGATTTGCTGCGTAGACAACAGTGTGATAGCTTCGGCTTGTTTATTTTTCTATTATTGAACTGGGGAATTTTCCTCTTATTTAAATATCAATGAAATCACAGTCAGTAGCGACTCTATTGTATTTTTACTTTACCACAATATGTATCAGTAACTACTGTTTCATGAAACTTGTCTTAGTTTTGAATGTGTGGAGGATGAGGGGAGGGAAATGGAGAATATAAAATGTATTATTTACAATCTAGTGGAGGATATTTGAAAATTGTTGCCAAAGAGGCAAATATAACCTGTCAATGAGAGAAGACTGAGGACATTGGCATCTGATATCTATGTCGCTCAGACTTGAAACAGCCCCCACCTCTACTTGGAGGCTCACTTCTCAGAGACTCCAACCAGGGTCCAGATATTCTACTGTCTGAAATAACTTAGTTCCATAAATGTCTATCAATATATCAGAATATTACATTCCATTTCAGGTTCTTAACTGTAGCTATTCAGCATTTCTCAATATATCTCAAATTATATGCAAATAAACTCATAAGGCTTTCAATTTGCATAGCCCTTGGAAAACCTTATTTTCTTAATTAGTTTTGGTTCTGCTATTTATTAAACTTATTACAAAATATTTTCTTTTATAATTTGTTATTTATAACTTTACTTATTATTATTTGTATTAAATTTATTATTTTCTATAGTAAAATACAAGAAATTGCATGGTAGCACAGAAAAAAACATTTAAAAGGAATTAGAGTAACAAAGATGTCTTTCAGTAGGTAAATGCATAAATAAATGATGGTAGATGTAGACACTGGAGTATTGTTTAGTACTAAAAAGAATTGAGCTATCAAGCTATAAAAAGACACAGAGGAAACTGCAGTCCATATTACCAAATAAAAGAAGTTAAGTCGGACACGGCTGAGCGACTTCACTTTCACTTTTCACTTTCATGCACCGGAGGAGGAAATGGCAACCCACTCCAGTGTTCTTGCCTAGAGAATCCCAAGGACAGGGGAGCCTGGTAGGAGGCCGTCTGTGGGGTCGCACAGAGTCAGACATGACTGAAGCGACTTAGCAGCAGCAGCAATCTGAAAAGACTACCTGTATACTTACTGTTTGATTCCAACTATATGACATTTTGGAAAATGAAAAACTTAGGGGACAGTAAAGAGATAAATGGTGTCAGGGGTTGGGGGAGGAGAGATGAGTAGCGGGAATCTAGAGGCTTTTTAGGGCAGTGAAGCTCCTCTGTATGATGCTATAGTGGTGGACACATCCCATTATACCTTTGTCCAGACCCATAGAATGTGCAGCACCAAGAGTGAACCCTGATGTAAACTATGGACTCTGGGTAACGATGACGAGCCAGTGTTCATCAGCTCATCAGTCAGGTTCATCAGGTGTTAATAAATGGACCATCTGGTGGGGATATTGACAGTGGAAGATGCTGTCCATGGGTCAGGGCAAAGCCTACATGGGCAATCTCTTTTGTGCTCAACTTGCAAACCTAAACAGCTCTAAAAGTCTATTTAAAACACTTTAAAAAAAGAATCTACAAATTAATATAAGCATTGTGAGAATGATGAAAATTGTGGGAAATTGTAGAAATCAGTTCTGCAGTGGGTATTTCCATGGACTAACTGCTGAAAAAGGCTGACAATAACGCTGCATGTGGAGGACGGAAGGCACCGTTTGTGATGCATTACATGAGGCCAGTAAGTAAGACAGAAGGAAAAAAATTTATATTTCACTGCATCCTCTTCCTTCAACAACCTTTCAACTCAATGCTCATTTGGTTTCCTTCTGCCTGGTCTCTATTGATTCTGAACTCCTTTCATTTCATAGCAGCAACTTGGAGCTTTTGCGCTCCACTAAATTTCATTTTAAAACCTATTCTTCCTCAGAAGTGATAATATAGATGCCACCCTTACAAGCACAACATTTAAAGAACATCAAATCCCCTAAATAATTTGTTTCTCTATCAGAGGAGGAGAGCTGCAGATGGCGTGTTCAGTGAGCCGAGAACTCGGGCCCAAGAAGCTATTAATTCTCACAGCAGCTCTTCTGCTGTTTTCTGTTCCCAGGAATTGATGTCATTCAGCGTCAACTTCATACACTATAAATCTATAAAATAAGAAAATAAAATTAGCTCCTGTATTTTAAGAATATTTATGGCACTATAAGCTTAAGCCATTGTATTTGTTATCTGCTGCAGTGTAACAAATTACCCCAAATGTAGGGGCACAAAGTGAGTTTGTGATCTCAGTTTTTGTGGGACAACGTGTCTGTGAACAGCTGATCTGGGTTCTCAGCTCACTGTCTCAGCAGACTGAAGGGAATGGGCCCCAGAACACTGAAGTACTTACAGATAAATAGCTTTTCCCACTGTTTATTGACCTTCCCTGGTGGCTCATACGGTAAAGCATCTGCCTGCAATGTGGGAGACCTGGGTTCGATTCCTGGGTCAGGAAGATCCCCTGGAGAAGGCAATGGCTATCCACTCCATCACTCTTGCCTGGAAAATCCCATGGACGGAGGAGCCTGATAGGCTATAGTCCATGGGGTCGCAAAGAGTTGGACACAACTGAGCGACTTCACCTCACTTCACTTCGCTTCACTGTTTATTACAGTAATCCCAGGAGAGTGAAAGTGAAAGTCACTCAATCGTGACTCTTTGTGACCCCATGGACTATACAGTCCGTGGAATTCTGTAGGCCAGAACACTGCAGTGGGTAGCCCTTCCCTTCTCCAGGGGATCTTCCCCACCCAGGGATCGAACACAGGTCCCCTGCACTGCAGGCAGATTCTTTACCAACTGAGCCACAAGGGAAGCCCACAGTAATCCCATAGCCTTCTCAAAATGTTCCCATTTCTGTCCTGGATAGAGTAGCATCTCTGGTTTTTCTGTTCCAATTGCCTTCAGTTCACAAGTATTTGTTGAGTGTCTCTCATTTGCCAGTTTGGGCTTCCCAGGTGGCTCAGTCTGTAAAGAACCCACCTGCAATGCAGGAGACATAGAATATCGCTGGGTCAGGAAGATCCCCTGGAGGAGGAAATGACAGCCCACTCCAGTATCCTTGCCTGGAGAATCCCATGGACAGAGGAGCCTGCCAGGCTACAGTCCACGGGTCACACAGCTGGACATGACTGAGATAACGGAGCACACACTTGCCAGTTTAAGGCTCTGGAAACAAAATGAATAAGATGATCATAGTGGATGAATGGCCTTGTAGAGAAGCAGACTGGGGGAGGGATATGAAGGGAGACCAAGTCTGAATCACTTTGAGAGGAGGAAGGAGACTCAGAGTAGTTGCCAGGACCCGTTTGTCTTGAGAGAAGCTTCCCTACTGGTGAGCAACTGGACATCCGCTGTCAGTGACAGACTGGCCGCAGCAGCTGTTGCATGGGAGCCACAGAGCAGCCTGTCAAGGTCATCTGAGTCAACAGGATTGTTCCAAGGCTGAAGGGCTAGTGTGAGATTCTCAGTGAAAGACCAGCGCAAGGAGCAGCTTGATGACCACGTTACTGTTGGAATGTACCCGTGTTTACCAACCCACGAGGGGGAGGGTGTTCTGAGCAGAAGATTAAAAGTGGATGAAGGCTTTTCTGAGCACAGTTACACAGATGGAAGGAAAGTTCTAGGAAGCAGAACTGTATGCTAGAAGTGTCAACAAACTAGCGGTCCCATCTGATACCTTGGACTCTAATAGAACCCTGGGGATCTTAACCGCTGAATTCCATCAGCTCTGTGTCCTTGCCCAGCCCTTTCCTTTTCTGCTAAGTATGACTTCACCAGTGTCAGAATTGGGCATCTCTGTCTCTGGGGAGAGAGACCCAGTACTTGCTCTGGAGTGCTGTGACGTCAGAGATTACGTTCACGGTTGAGGAGCTCGGTTCCCAGGCTTGCAGTGTGATGAATGGTGTAGCAGCAGCAACAGTCAGGTGCTTCCTTCCAGAAGGGCTTGAGAGTGTGAGTCTGGCATTAGCTCCATGAGCAGTTAGGGAAGAGGTCTCTGATGGACATTTGGGTGGAGTCACCGATGTGCTAGTCCTTTAAGAGGGGAGATAATGAGCTGGGATGTTCAAGAGTCTTGATTGGGAATGCATTGGACTTCAGCTACCTCCTGAATATATGATTGCCCAGTTAATGGTCTCCTAGAGGGATCTCCAAGGCTAAGGTCTTGAGTGTCACACAAGGCCCTGCAATGTTTCCTTTGCTGTGGCTTTCCTAATAGGAAAGGGTCTTGGGTTACCAGGAGACCAGTAATAGTCCTGGGTCACCAGAAAGACTGTTTTCACCGAATCATGGCACCCCTCAACTTTTCACCTCCTTTAAGAGTCAGCCTATAAGAAAGGCTCGAAGATGAACGACAGACTCTCAGAGGGGAAGCAGGAGTCCAGATGTCTCATGCGGCATCATTTCTCAAAACTGTGTGATAAGTATAAATTACCTGGGCATCTTGTTAAAATGCAGGTTCTGATGTAGCAAGACCAGAGGGGTGGAGTGATGAGAATTGGCATTTCTAACAGCTCCCCAGGTGATCCGCAGACCTCACTTGAAGTAGCAAAACTTGGGAGTACTAGAATAGGGAAAACATACCTAACAACACATGATTAGGGTCTTCCTACGCTACAAAGGCACAGTAACTAGAGGAGACTTGGCTTAACCCATGCAGCTGCAGTGAGAATTTAAGAATGCTTCAGGAAGACTCACAGATCAGCAAGGAAGAAACCAAACCCAAGCAAATACAGTTTGCTGAAGCGAGTCTCTATAAAGAGGTCCTCAGGAAAGGACAGGAAATCTGGCAGTTGCTGGAGAGGCAGAAAAACCCAATTCCATTATCCACTAACTCTGAAGGATGAGATCTTCTGGTTGAAATCTCAGGGGCCGCTTATATCCATGCCCCATCCTGTTCCCACACAGCGCCCCTCATACCCCACCATTCACACCATCCATGCCACTGGCTCTCAGACGCTTTAATGCATCAGGGAAGCAACTGAAGGTTCACGACTTGTGGATGAATTTTAGGTTGTCAGACATTCATGGAGCAATTTGGTGGAGGGGATAAGTGTGAAATGTCCCTGGGGAGGTGGGGGACATAAGTGATGGAAGGCTGGTTAGCAGATAGCTTTAGTAAGTATCCTTTGTTGTAATTTGAATGTTAATGCAGCTCAACTCACAGGTTACCAAAATATCTCTCTTAAAACATAATGCAATGAAACTTCCCTTGTATAATAGATGCCGTCCCAATACAATCTTAGAAGGAGTTTCCAAAGCTCAAAAGGGTTGCAGAAGTTCTCCTTGATCTACTTGACCACGTATACAAGTGTGACTTGCCTGCTTCTCTCTCTACTGCTATTTATATCAGCTGTCCTCCAGAAGATCAGCTTTCTTCACAGTATCAGATATAAATAACCACAGTCCTCTAAGTATGATCTGCCCAAGATTGCCAGGTAACTTATAACCAGTGTCTGGTTACTTATCTTCATGATTAGTCAGTGATATGTTTTGTTGCTAAAGTTAATGCTTTTCATACACAATTCAATAATCATTACACCGTATCTCAGTGATGTTATTAGAAGATTCACTATTCCTAATGAGCAGGTGAGTTGAGTTTATATACTACAGAAACAATCCCGGTGGAGGTCTTTTGAGGCCATGCCCTTGAGTTGGAATTTTTGTGAGAGACTCAGTCAAGTGCAAATACAGAAGCGAACATAACGTACCCGATGGATGCAGCTGTCTTATCTGCCCCAAGTCTGCTCTGATGTCCTTCAGGACTTGGGAGTGTGGGCTCCTGTTTCTGTTCATGTCCTTTATACTGTAACTAAAAGAAAGCTGAAATATTCTTGCTTTTTAGAGAAAAATATCAGTCAACAGATATAAAACACTTTTCAGGGGTAAGACTAACCTGTAATGTTTTTGTCTCGAAACTATCCATGTTGAAAGCGGCCCTGTCTAGCTTCTGCATGACTCATTATACACCTTTGATCACTTAAATCACTTTAGATGTACCTTGATCTAAAATGCAGACTCGACTTCAGGTAATGCAGCAACAATCATTAAATACTTAGAAAAATTAAAGATCAAAGTTTGGAGTAGCAGTAGAAGTGTAACTATATACATAAAAGCATTAACAGATAAAGAAGCTATAGTTTTCTCTATTAACATTTGGACTGGTGATGAGTCCAAATGTTATTAAATTTAATTAATGAAATATTTATAATTAATATAAGAAATGCATGTTATTAAGTATTGTTCATTATTTCAGTCATTAAAATTCAATATAATTATGTCAATAGAATTTTAATGGAATTTAATCTAACGTTACCACACAGCTTTATAATTCAAATTTTAAAATAAATTGGTTGTAAATACAGGTCCATTTTTGTTTTCCATTATAATAAATGAAAACAGAGCCTAATGGCGATTTCACAGATTCAATTTATTAACATCTCTAGTAGTGACCATACCAATATCACGCTGCAATAAACATATGCCCTTTTAAAATCCTGATCCCATTAGGGATCTGTTGGGTCTATGCTTGTGTTCACTTTGTATCTTTCACAAGCAGCTTATAAAGGAAAGACACTGGAGCTTGATGCAACTTTCTGTTTTGTATTCTTACCAGAGCTGTGGCCTTAACCTTCTCTCTGGTATACCCTGTCCACCTCATGGATAAATCCTAACTGAAGGGAAAATAAAGTATTGGACGTAGTATGGATTTTTGTTACTGCTGCCCTCACGATAAGGTTTTGCTGCAAAAACAAAAAATCAAAGCCGCAGATCTCAGTGGCCTGAAGAGCAAACCCCTATTTCCCTCTCATGTGCTCTTCTGCAGGAGCTTGATGGACCCTTAAACCCCAAGACCCAGGCCAATGGATGCTCAACCAACTGTGATTCCACAACCACCAGCCCAGAGAAGCTGCCGGCNTACATGCTAGAAATATACATACATATATATTAGGGAAACAGTAAGACAGAGGGTCAGCACACTTGCTAAGGACTCCTTTATTGGGACTGGGAAGATTTTTTGTGAATCACCAATTAAGAATTGGATACTGAAAAATGGGAGGGACGTGGATTTATGGAGAGGAAAGGATGAGCTAAAATACAAAGAAAAATTTGACACAAAAATTCTGATTTCTGGGCTATTCTTAATGAGCACATTTATGTTGTTTTTGCTAAAATATCAAGACCTTTTAATCCAGTGACTCAGCTTTTCTGTCTCCACTTCTTCTGCATTTGGTCTTATTGCTTTGCCATTTAAAACTCTACAGTGGGAGAGATTTTGAAAACTGGCTCCATCGCTAATGCAAACTGTGGCTCCTTAAACCTGGAAAGATCAATTGAGAAATTATTGGTCCTTCACTCTTGTTTTGTCACTTTTGATCATTTAATTGCTTGAATTGTGCTCTCTAGACTTAGTGATTCATTATAGTGTCAGATCAATAAAAGATTAAATGTTTTCATCAACTGAGTGTAAGTAACTGTCACACTCTTCGGTGTCCAGGACCCTCCTCCAATGGCAGCAGTCAAGGTCAGGATTGGTCAGGGTACTTGCAACTTTTCCTTTTTAGTTTTACTACATTTTAGCCTACGTTTATGGCTTTCCCGATGGCTCAGTGGGTAGAGAACCCATCTGCAATGCAGGAGACACAGGAGATGCGAGTTCAATCCCTGGTCCAGGAAGATCCCCTGGGAAGGGAATGACAACCCACTATTCTTACCTGGGAAATCCCATGGACAGACCAAAGGGTCACAAAGACTTGGACACGACTGAGCAGCTGAGAGAGAGTGAGCCTATGTTTGCAGAATTGCAGCCATGGTCTCTTTAAACCGAGTTTACATTTCGCAGTGAAATTAAAGCAACTGTTGGAGACAGAAATTATGTGCCTCCTTGATGTTAGTCATAGTGAGTCTCCAACTCTTCTTAAAGGATGTGGTTGTATTTTTTCTCTGGATTGCCATAACAAATTATCACAAATTGAGTGGCTTAGAATGGCAGAATTTTATTCTCTCATGGTTTTGAGGCCAGAAGTCTGAAGTTAAGGTGTGGGAAGGTTGTATTTCTTCTGAAGGCTCCAGAGAAGAGTCTCTTCACCTCTTCCCAGTTTCTAGGGATGCCTGTGAGTCCTCAGCATTTCCTGGCTTGTAGCACATCACTCTGATCCAGCTCTGTCATCACCTGGCTATTTCCCCTCTGTCTCCCCTGTATATCTCTGTGTCTCTGTCTTTAGGTTTTTCTCTTCTTCTTCTAAGAACACCAACCACTGGATTTAAAGCCCATCGTGACCTCAATTTAACTGTATTACATTTGCAAAGTCTCTGTTTCCAAACAGAATCTCCTTGACAGGTACCATAGGTTAGGACTTAACCTCTATTGGAGGGACACAGTTCAATGCACAGTGATGACACTATTGAAGCTTTTCTGTAATTCTGTAGCACACTGTTTGCAAGACCCTGGGGAATGCCCCCGCTCCCAGCCTCAAAATCCAGACTGATTTCATTAAGACAAGTCCCTGTGCTTCTGATTGCCACATTATTTAAAATTCTGCATCATTGTTTACATGCCCTGTGATCTGGTTCCTTGGAAGCAGTTCTTCTCCTTCTCATAATTTTGTTGGTGGGACTTGTCAAACTTTTACCTTCCTTTAAAAAGCATCAGGAGGCGGTTCAGATGAACCAGAGGAGACATGCCAGTGACAAAGGGTGAGTCATTCTTTCCCTCCACCAGGGATCTCTGACAGATACTAATGGTAGCTGTCATTGAACGAAATGTGAAGCAAAGGTAAAAGAAAATAAGGATTGCACTGCTTTTAGTGAAGATACTTAAAATTGCTTTCCCTTCTTGCTTTTCAACTTTTACATTGGATACAGCTAGCTAAACACTTTAAAATAAATCTAAGCAAAATCTTGGAATACCATCTTTTGTTTCAAAGTAACATTAATATAATTTTACATGTAGGAAACAGAAGAACGTTAGAAAATGCCATTTGGGATAATAACCTGAGACTCAGCAGTGCCAGATCATACAGTGGCCCCTCCCGCCCCCCTTATCCACAGTTTCCCTTTCTTTTGTTTCAGTTACCCGAGGTCAACTATGATTTTAAAATATTAATTAGAAAATCCCAGAAATAAATTATAATTTTTAAGTAGACACCCATTCTGAGTAGTGTGATGAAATCTTGTGGCATCTCATCCAAGATCCCCAACCACTGATAATGCTCCAATCTCCCTGATCCAGAATCACTCAAAAGAGATGGTCCTGACTTATCACCCAAAGGTTAGCAGTGACCTACCATTAGGTCACAACACCTGTGTCATTCACTCATTTCACCTCATCATACAGGCATTTGATCCTCTCATATCAGCACAGGGAGGCTGAAGACTCTACAATAGGATGTTTTGTATCTTTTCGCACATAACTTTTATTAACATATATTGTTATATATATTTTTTGTTATTAGCTATTGTTAATCCTCACTATGCTTAATGTATAAGTTAAACATTATTGTATGTTAGTCGCTCAGTCATATTGCTGCAATCCCCTGGACTGTCATCCCCAGCCAGGCTCTTCTGTCCATGGGATTCTCCAGGTAAGAATACTGGAGTGGTTGCCATTCCCTTCTCCAGGGGATCTTCCTGACCCAGGGCTTGAACCTGTGTCTCCCTCGTTGAAGGCAGATTCTTTACCATCTGAGCCACCCAGGAAGCCCAAACTTGATCATAGGAATGTATTTATAGGAAAAAATAGAGTATATATAGAGTTCAGCACTATTAATGGTTTTGGACATCCACTGTGGGTCTTGGAACATATCTTCTGAAGGTGGTGGGGAAGACTACAAGTTGAGACCCAAGGGCATCCTTTTGTATTAAACTACATTGTGTGTGGTGTGGTGTGTTCAGTCATGTCTGAGTCTTTGCAACCCCATGGACTGTAGCCACCAGGGTCCTCTGCCCATGGAACTTCTAGGCAAGGATACTGGAGTAGATTGCCATTTCCTTCTCCAAACTATATTACTATGTGAAATTAACATATACCATACATTATGCATACTAATGTAGTGATTGCCCAAAGGAGTCAAATGACTTGATTCTATCTAACAGGACTGCAAACACTTTTAATTATAATAATGAAAGATGATATGTTGCAATGTAATCCTGCTAAGAAGGAGACGAGTATGGATTTTGAGGTCTACTAAGGATTATGTTATGGCAGAAAGTGAAGAGGAACTAAAAAGCCTCTTGAAGAAAGTGAAAGTGGAGAAGAAAAAGTTGGCTTAAAGCTCAATATTCAGAAAATGAAGATCATGGCATCTGGTCCCATCACTTCATGGGAAATAGATGGGGAAACAGTGCAAACAGTGTCAGACTTTATTTTTTGCGGCTCCAAAATCACTGCAGATGGTGATTGCAGCCATGAAATTAAAGACGCTTACTCCTTGGAAGGAAAGTTATGACCAACTTAGATAGTATATTCAAAAGCAGAGACATTACTTTGCCAACTAAGGTCCATCTAGTCAAGGCTATGGTTTTTCCTGTGGTCA
>SJYQ01006306.1:283766-315721 GCA_006410935.1 Redunca redunca
ATGGTGAAGTCAAGTGGGCCTTAGAAAGCATCACTACGAACAAAGCTAGTGGAGGTGATGGAATTCCAGTAGAGCTGTTTCAAATCCTGAAAGATGATGCTGTGAACTGAAGGATTATGTTATTTTATCTTTTCTGTATGGACCTGTCCTCAGCTTAGGGAGCTTTATTTGGGAGCCAATTATAAATGAGCAACTTGAGTCACATCCCAAAACTAATGAATCAGAAGCTACACTTTAAACAAACTATTATATACAAAATGGGTAAACGAGGTCCTACTTTATAGCACAGGGCATTATATTCACTATCCTGTGATAAAACATACTAGAAAAAATATCAAAAAGAAAAAATATATTTTTCTATAAAAAAGAAAAAATATCAAAAAGAATTACTTTACTGTATAGCATAAATTTATACAATATTGTGAATCAACTATATGTCAGTAAAATACATTTTAAACATAAAAATTAAAGAAAAATGTGCATTTTAATAAGATCCTCAAATGAGCTGAACACACATTAAAATTTGTGAAGCTGATATGACTTGACTATAACTGAAAGATGACTAAATTCCTACACTGCTCTTTCACAGTTTTTTTTTAGCTGATGTTTACACCTTCATCAAGAGATATGAGGCCCATGCTAATAACAATGATTTTATTGATTACTTTGGGTGAAAATCTCCTTAAATCAGGCAGATGTTCTTAAATAGCTTGTAAACAGATTGCCATAATGGAGAGCAAAGCAGATTAGGACAAACAGCTGCTGTCAATGCCACAGACTGGCCAGGAGAGCTCAATGGGAAAAAGAGGGCCCTAGTGTTGTATTGAGGCAAATCCTAAGTGTGTAGTGTGCCAGGGAAAGTTCATGCTTTCCCTCCACTGGCTCTGACACGTTCACACATGAATGTACTTCATTCAGAAGAAGTCAAGGCTCTAAAATGGCATAGTCTGACTTTATTAGAAGCACATGTATCATGGTTCACCCACTCCCTGACCACTGATGGTTTGTCCATGACTCAACTCTTGAATAAAGGGAGTTGACACTTGGATCTCAAACAAATCTAAATTACAGATTTATTTTCTTCCCCTTCATATTTCTCCTCCTTGCTCATTGCCATGACAGAACCTTACAATTCAGAGAAGTTTGAATAAACTACAAAAGGAATTCTCAACACTCCAAGCATTTTCATTCCAAGGCAAGTCCTGACTCTGATATTTAGATTGAGGTTCTGTGAAAAGTTCAAACAGAATACCGACTTCTCCAGCCAATTAGAGAGAGTGATTTTTGTTTACAGTTTAAAGCCACCTGGTCATGAGGTGTTTTCCCTTTGGTGCTGATTTTTTTAGTCGAAGGTAGGCATTTCTCATTCAGAAATATGCTTTGGATAACATCAGTCATTCACTTAATCTTCAGATACCCCTGTTCATGAAATCCTGTGGGCAAATTAAAACCATTAATATTCTGTAAACTTCAATCCCTGCTGTTAAAACTCACCTTCAACCACTTCCTCCAACTGCTCACAAGGAGCCAAAAGGAAGGATTTGAACTTCATTACATTTTATTTCTCCTGCTGTGTTCTGCTTTCCATTCCACTGAGAATGGGCAGGGAGATGGTTCAAACACAGGTAGGTAGATGGAAAAATACAGGGTGCAGAAAGCCCACATATGGAATAATCAAGCTCTTAGTGGTCACAACATTTTTATATATTTTCATTTCCATTTATGTAATCCCCTTAGAGTTGTTTTGACATATCATTGAGTCATTTGAGTTTTCTTTTCATAGGCTATTTTTTTTCTTCAGCATCATCTAATTAAAAGCAAACATAAATTAATATAGCCTGTCAAGGAAATACTCACCATTCATGGTCCCATTATAATTACAATAATGACACTATCCAAAAAGGCAAAACCATTTTTTAAACCCATAATTAATTTATCACTTATAATTTTTAATTTGAAAAGTAAATACCATGGAGTTAACCTTCATAAAACCTTGGTCTGTATTCCTTGCTATCAAAATGGTATTCAGAATAACTTGCATGGCAAATTCTACATACTTTTTATAAATAGGAAACTTCAGTGACTGAGAGGAAAATAACCTGGCCTCCATTGAGTCCTTCACAAACATTGGATAGAAATTCGCAAATGCATTTCCTGAAAGAGTGTTGTGAGTTCACATGCACTACTTATATCCGGCGTGAAGGGCACTGGAATGCAAAAGTAGGAAGCAAAGAGATACCTGGAGTAACAGCCAAGTTTGGCCTTGGAGTATAAAATGAAGCAGGGCAAAGGCTAACAGTTTTGCCAAGAGAGTGCACTGGTCAGAGCAAATACCCTCTTCCAACAACACAAGAGAAGACTCTACACATGGACATCATCAGATGGTCAATAACAAAATCATACTGATTATATTCTTTGCAGCCAAAGTTGGAGAAGCTCTATACAGTCAGCAAAAACAAGACCTGGAACTGACTGTGGCTCAGATCGTGAATGCTTAATTGCAAAATTCAGACTTAATTTGAAGAAAGTAGGAAAATCACTAGGCTATTCAGGTAAGACCGAAATCAAATCCCTTATGATTATACAGTGGAAGTGACAAATAGATTCAAGGGATTAGATCTGATAGACAGAGTACCTGAAGAACTATGGATAGAAATTCATAACACCGTACAGGAAGGCAGTGATCAAAACCATCCCCAAGGGGGGAAAAATGCAAAAAGTCAAAATGGCTATCTGAGGAGTCCTTACAAATAGCTGAGAAAGAAGAGAAGTGAAAGGCAAAGGAGGAAAGAAAGATATAATTATCTCAATGCAGAGTTCCAAAGAATAGCAAGGAGAGATAAGAAAGCCTTCTTAAGTGATAAATGCAAAGAAATAGAGGAAAATAAGAGAGTGGGAGAGACTAGAGATCTCTTCAAGAAAATTAGAGTTACCAAGGGAACATTTCATGCAAAGATGGGCACAATAAAGGACACACATGGTATGGACCTAACAGAGGCAGAAGATATTAAGTAAAAGTGGTAAGAATACACAGAAAGTGAAAGTGAAGTAGCTCAGTCATGTCCAACTCTTTGCAACCCCATAGACTGTAGCCTACCAGGCTCCTTCGTCCATGGGATTTTCCAGACAAGAATACTGGAGTGGGTTGCCATTTCCTTCTCCAGAGGATCTTCCCAACCCAGGGATCGAACCTGGGTCTCCCACATTGTAGGCATATGCTTTACCACCTGAGCCACCAGGGAAGCCTATAGAATACACAGAAGTACTGTACAAAAGAGATCTTAATGACTGAGATAACCACGATGTGTGATCACTCACCTAGAGCCAGACATTCTGGAATGTGAAGTCAAGTGGGAAGCATCACTATAAACAAAGCTACTGGAGATGATGTAATTCCAGCTGACCTGTTTAAAATCCTAAAAGATGATGCTGTGAAAGTGCTGCACTGAATATGCCAGCAAATTTGGAAAACTCAGCAATGACTACAGAACTTGAAAATGTCAGTTTTCTTTCCAATCCCAAAGAAAGACAATGCCAAAAAATGTTCAAACTGCTGCACAATTGCACTCATCTCACACACTAGCAAAGTAATGCTCAAAATTCTCCAAGCCAGACTTCAAGAGTACCTGAAACAAGTGAGAAATTCCAGACGTTCAAGCTGGATTTGGAAAAGGCAGAGGAACCAAAGATCAATTTGCCAACATCTGTTGGATCACAGAAAAAGCAAGAGAGTTCCAGAAGAACATCTACTTCTGCCTCATTGACTAGGCTAATGCCTTAGACTGCATGGATCACAACAAACTGTGGAAAATCCCTAGAGATGGGAATACCAGACCACCTGACCTGCCTCCTGAGAGAACTGTATACAGGTCATGAGGCACCAGTTAGAACCAAACATGGAACAGACTGGTTCCACATTGGGAAAAGAGTACATCCATGCTGTATATTGTCACGCTGATTATTTAACTTATATGCAGAGTACATCAAGAGAAATCCTGGACTGGATGAAGCACAAACTGGAATCAAGCTTGCTGTGAGTAATAGCAATAACCTCGGATATGCAGATGACACCACCCTTATGGCAGAAAGCAAAGAAGAACTAAAGAGCCTCTTGATGAAAGTGAAACAGGAGAGTGAAAAACCTGGATTAAAATTCAACATTCAAAACACTAAGATCGCGGCATCCAGTCCCGTCACTTCATGGCAAATAGATGGGAAAACAATGGAAACAATGAGAGACTTTATTTTCTTGGGCTCCAAAATCACTGCAGATGGTGAATGTAGCCATGAAATTAAAAGATGCTTGCTCCTTGGAAGAAAAGCCATGATAAACCTAGACAGTGTATTGAAAGGCAGAGACATTACTTTTCCAACAAAGGTCTGTATAGTCAAAGCTATTTTTTCCCCAGTAGTCATGTATAGATGTGAGAGTTGGGCCATAAAGAAGGCTGAGTGGGCCATAAAGAACTGTGGTGTCGAGAAGACCCTTGAGAGTCCCTTGGATGGCAAAGTTCAGTTCAGTCATTCAGTTGTGTCCGACTCTGCGACCCCATGAATCGCAGCACGCCAGGCCTCCCTGTCCATCACCATCTCCCAGAGTTCACTCAGACTCACGTCCATCGAGTCAGTGATGCCATCCAGCCATCTCATCCTCTGTCATCCCCTTCTCCTCCTGCCCCCAATCCCTCCCAGCATCAGAGTCTTTTCCAATGAGTCAACTCTTTGCATGAGGTGGCCATAGTACTGGAGTTTCAGCTTCAGCATCATTCCTTCCAAAGAAATCCCAGGGCTGATCTCCTTCGGAATGGACTGGTTGGATCTCCTTGCAGTCCAAGGGACTCTCAAGAGTCTTCTCCAACACCACAGTTCAAAAGCATCAATTCTTTGGTGCTCAGCCTTCTTCACAGTCCAACTCTCACATCCATACATGACCACTGGAAAAACCATGACTAGACAGACCTTTGTTGGCAAAGTAATGTCTCTGCTTTTGAATATGCTATCTAGGTTGGTCATAACTTTTCTTCCAAGGAGTAAGTGTCTTGTAATTTCATGGCTGCATTCACCATCTGCAGTAATTTTGGAGCCCCCCAAAATAAAGTCTGACACTGTTTCCACTGTTTCCTCATCTATTTCCCATGAAGTGATGGAACCAGATGGATGGCAAGAGAGTTCAAAATAATCAATCCTAAGGGAAATCAGTCCTGAATATTCATTGGAAGGACTGATGTTGAAACTGACACTCCAATACTTTGACCACCTGATGTGAAGAACCAACTCATTGGAAAAGACCCTGATGCTGGGAAAGATTTAAGGCAGGAGTAGAAGGGGATGACAGAGGACAAGAGGGTTGAATGGCATCACTGACTCAATGGACATGAGTTTGAGCAAGGTCTGGGAGATGATGATGTACAGAGAAGCCTGGCATGCTGTAGCCCATATGGTTGCATAGAGTCGGGCATGACGAAGTGAGTGACTGAACCAAAACTATCCATTAATTGTTGTTATATTCCCATTAAGGATTAATTATGGCTGGAATGTTTACATAAATTTCCCCAAATCATTAGCAAGTAAATGGTAGAGTTGGATTTCAAAGGCATATCTTTTACTTTTTCTTTGAGACTTGGGCTTTGACATTTATTGCATACAGGGACTAAGCTATTTCTGAAGCCTGCAGCAACTGTTTAGTGAAAAATTGTAGGCTTGCTGAATGTAAGCCCTGAACAATACACAGAATCAGGTCCTGGATGAACAGTTGTCACCCAGAGAGACATTGTCCTTTTTTCTTGCTGAGCTTATATTTGAGTTGGGAGATAGATTTTAAATTATTGGTATTGGGAGGTACATTTTTTTTAAAGAAGGAACACTAATTACAAACTAAATGCTTCACCAAAATCAAGTCGTGTGCTACAAGACAGAATGCAAGTTAGTACTAAGTGCTTAAGAGGATGATCCCAATGCCAGAGTGGGAAAAATAGCCTTGGGCATTTAAGCTATGAGATGAGGATGAGTAGGCATTGACAAGTAAAAGAAATGAGAGGATTTTAGGCAAAGAAAATAGCTTTTTTCTATTTTTGCTTTCTTCAAAATATAACTCTATCTCAAGGCAGATGAGTAGGGCAGCAAAAGCCAGGGATTTAAGAACATAATAGTTCCACTTAGGCCCCACTACACCCACTGATGCCAATGGGCATCATTGGCAGCATGGGCACCCCCACGGTCCACATGTAAATAGGATCCCCACACCTGCCTGACTCATCTCCATCCTGTTGGGCACACAGTTCATTCTGACAAACTGGGAAGCTGGTGTGCGTCAAGTAGAAAATTGGATGAGGGGATCTGGAAGCTTTGTTTCTGTGCTAGCAATCTGTGACACTGTGTTTCTGGTCCTCATAGTGCTATCATTTGAATTCATGGTTTTATCAGAAATAGAGCATAGGAAATAGACACAGTGATGAAGGGCAGGAGGGGAAGAAGCGACTGATCCAGACTCTTCTAGATTCTAGAGGAATGGGTTTTGATGAGACAGGAAAACTGTGCACCATTGTGAATGTTTGAATGTTATTTATAAATTAAAATTGAATGCATTTTCTTGCTAAAAACAGAAAATTTGCTTTCATATAAGAAAGGTTTTAATTCATTTGTTACTGAAACAGACAAATGATGTCAAATGTTAATTTACAGTATGTAGGATAACAGGAGAAAACAGATTTTGGAAAAGAAATCATGGGATAAATCTAGTTTATGGTTACTTTTCAATCCTGTCTTTATTCTGGTACTGAATTGCTGAATAGAGCAGAATTCAAAGTCTGCTGTCCTTTGGTTGCTAAGTACTGTCCAACTCCTTTTGACCACATGGACTGTGCCATGCCAGGCTCCTCTGTCCTTCACTATCTCCTGGAATTTGCTCTAATTCTGTTGAGTCAGTGATGCCATAAAACCATCTCATCTTCCGTTGCCCACTTCTGCCCTCAATCTTTCCCAGCTTCAGGGTCTTTTCCAATGAGTCACATCTTGGCATCAGGTGGTCAAAGTTTTGGAGCTTCAGCATCAGTCCTTCCAATGAATATTCAGGACTGATTTCCATTAGGATTGACTGGTCTGTTCCTTTTGCAGTCCAAGGGACTCTCAAGAGTCTTCTCCAGCTCCACAATATGAAAGCATCAATTCTTTGGCACTCAGCCTCTTTTATGGTCCAACTCTCACACTGTACCTGACTACTGGAAAAACTATAACTTTGACTATATGGTTCTGTGTCAGCAAAGTGATGTCTCTGCTTTGTAATACACTGTATAGGTTTTCCATAGCTTTCCTTCCAAGGAGCACGTGTCTTTTATTTTCATGGGTGCAGTCACCATCTGCACTGATTTTGGAGACCGAGAAAATAAAATCTGTCACTGCTTCCACATTTTCCCCTTCTACTTGTCATTAAGTGATGGGACTAGGTGCCATGATCTTAGTTTTTGAATGTTGGGTTTTAAGTCAGTTTTTTCATTCTCCTCTTCCCCACTCATCAAGAGGCTCTTGAATTCCCCTTTCTGCTATTAGAGTGGTAATATCTATATATCTGAAGCTGTTCGTATTTCTCCCAGCAGTCTTGATTCCAGTTTGTGATTCACTCAGCCTGGCATTTCACATGATGTACTCTGAATATAACTTAAATAAGCAGGGTCACAATATGCAGCCTTGTCGTTCTTCTTTCAAGTTTGAACCAGTCAGTTATTCCCCGCCCAGTTCAATTAATAACTCTTGCTGGTTTATCTGCATACAGGTTTCTCAGGAGACAGGTTGGGTGGTCTCGTATACCCATCTCTTTAAGAATTTTCCAGTTTATTGTGATCCACACAGTCAAAGGCTCTAGTGTAGTCAATGAAGCAGAAGTATATATTTTGCTGAAATTCCCTTGCTTTCTCCATGATCCAGCAAATGTTAGCAAGGTTAGAAGTTTGGTTCCTCTGCCTTTTCCAAACCTAGCTTATACTTCTAGAAGTTCTCTATTCAGGCATTGCTGAGGCCTAGCTTGAATAATTTTGAGCATAACCTTGCTAACATGTGAATTGAGCCCAAATGTATGATAGTTTGAACTTTCTTTGGCATTGCCATTCTTTGAATTTGAATGAAAACTGACCTTTTCCAGTCCTTTGGCCACACCCGAGTTTTCCAAATTTGTTAATATATTGAGTGCAACACTTTAACAGCATCATCCTTTAGGATTTTAAATAGCTCAGCTGGAATTTCATCACCTCCACTAGCTTTGTTTGTAGTAATGCTTCCTAAAGCCCACTTGACTTCACACTGCAGGATAACCAGCTCTGGGGGAATGACCACACTATTGTGGTTATCTGGCTCATTAAGACTTGTTTTTGTATAGTTCTTCTGTGTATTGTTGCCACCTTTTTATTCTCTTATGCTGCTTTTAGGTCCTTAACTTTTTGTCCTTTATTGTGACAGTCCTTGTATGAAATATTCCCTTGATATCTCCAGTTTTCTCAGAGAGATATCTAATCTTTCCCATTCTATTGTTTTCCACTAGTCCTTTGCATTGTTCATTTAAGAAGGTCTTTTTTTATCTTTCCTTGCTATTCTCTGGGACTTTGCATTCAGTTGGGTATATTTCCCCTTCTCCCTTGCTTTTCACTTCTCTGCTTTTCTCAGCTATTTATAAAGCCATCTCAGGCCACCACTTTGCCTTCTTGCTTTTTTTCTTTTGGATGATTTTGGTCCCTGCCCCCTGCACATTGTAACACACCTCTGTCCGTAGTTCTTCAGGCAGTCTGTCTACCAGATCTGATCCTTTGAATCTATTCATCACCTCCACTGTATAATCATAAGGGATTTGCTTGAGGTCACACCTGAATGGCCTAGTGGTATTCCCTACTTTCTTCAATTTAAGCCTGAATCTTGCAATGAGGAGTTTATGATCTGAGCCATTCTAGGTCTTGATTTTGTTGGCTATATAACGCTTCTCCATCATTTGCTACAAAGAACAAAATTGATTTGTTTTCAGTACTGACCATGCGATGACGTCCATGTGTAGAGTCATCTCTTGGTTTGTTGGAAAAGGGTGTTTGCTATGACCAGCATGTTCTCTTGACAAAACTCTGTTAGCCTTTGCCCTACTTCAAGGGCCAACTTGCCTGTTATTCTGGATATCTCTTGACTTCCTACTTTGCTATGATTAAAAGGACATCTGTTTTTGGTGTTAGTTCTAGAAAGTGTTGTCAGTCTTCATAGAACCAGTCATCTTCAGCTTCTTCACCATCAGTGGTTGAGGCATAGACTTGGATTACTGTGATACTGAATGGTTTGAGTTGGAAACAAGCCAAGATCATTCTGTCCTTTTTGAGACTGCACCCAAGTGCTGCATTTCCAAATGTGCCCATTCCTGTTCATTTTGGTTTCCTGATTCCTCAAGATGTTAATGTTCACCCTTGCCATCTCCTGCTTGACCACATCCAATTTATGTTGATTCATAGACCTACCATTCCAGGTTTCTACACCGTATTGTTCTTTACAGCACTGGACTGTACTTTCCCCACCAGACACATTCACAGCTGAGCATCGTTTCTGCTTTGGCCCAGTCACTTCATTCTTTCTGGAGCTATTAGTAATTGCCCTCTATTCCTCCCCTGTAGCATATTGAACACCTTCCCACCTGAGGTGCTCATCTTCCGGTGTCATATTTTTTTGACTTTTCATACTGTTCATGAGGTTCTACAGGCAAGAATACTGGAGTGGGTTGCCATTTCCTCCAATGGACCATGTTTTGTCAGAACTCTTCACTATGAGCTGTCCATCTTGGGTGGCCCTCCACAGGATGGCTCATAGCTTAACTGAGTTACACCAGACCCTTCGCCGTGATGGAGCTGTGATCCATGCAGGGGATTAGCCCCTTTCTATACTGTTTGTTTCATTTAGGGACCTTTTAATGTTCTACAGAAGTCCAACACTAATACATTCCTAGGTTTTGGTGACTATGAATAAAACTGCTATAAACCTTCTCAGAGAGGTCTTTGTGAGTAATTTTATGTGGATAAATATGTAGAATAAATAACCCTGTGTTATATAGGGAATGCATATTAATTTAGAGGAAACTGCCAACTTTTTTCCCCAAAGTGGCTCTATCATTGTACATTCCAGTCAGCAAGGTGAGAGTTTCAGTGGCTCATTGTCTAGACCAGTACATGTTGAAGATAGATTTTTAAAATTTAGTCTTTTTTGTTGTTGTATAGTGGTGTCTTACTGTAGTTTTAATTTGCATTCCTCTAATAGCAATGGGTGGTGAGCATGTTTACATGTTACCTGCCACCCATTTTTCTGCTTAGGTGAAGTATTTTAAAATATTTTGCCCATTTCTTAAATGAGTTCTTTGTTTTTCCTTATTGATTGTAAGAGTTCTGTATAAATTCTGAATGGAAGAGTTTTTAATTAGATATATGTTCTGTGAATATTTTCTCAGAATGTATGACTTTTCATCTTCTTAGCAGTCTCTTTTTAAATTATGTAGATTCTTTGAAATTTCCTACATATACATCATGTGGTGTGCAAATGAAAGACACTTTTAGTTATTCCTTTCTAATCCACATACCGTTTATTTCTTTTTTGTGCTTAATTGCTTTGGTTAGAACTGCTACTTCAAGGCTGAATAGGAGTCGTGAGAGCAGAGACTTGCCATGTTCCTGATCTTAGGTGAAAGCTTTCATTCTTTCATCAGTAAGTGTGATGTTAATTGTGGGTTTGTTGTGGGTCCCCTTTTTTAAGTTGAGGAAGTTACTTTCTATTCCTAACTTACTGAGGGTTTTTATTATAAAGACACTGAAATTTCTCAAATACTTTTTCCACATTCACTGAGATGTTTGTATTATTAGTAGTACAGCTATTGTTAGTCACTGAATATTGAATCAATCTTGCATTTCTAAGAGAAAAGCACTTTGACATAATATATTATCTTTTTTGTACCACTGGTGTTGTATTTTGAGAACATATTTTATATCAGTGATTCTTAACTGGGGATGATTTTGCCTCCCAGGGGATCTTTGACAATGTCTGCAGACATGTTTGATTGTTACAGCTAGGAAGAGGAAGAGGGTTTGCTGCTGGCATCTAGAGGGTAGAGGCCAGGGATGCTGCTAAACACCCTGAATTGCACAGGAAAGCTCCCAATAACAACAACAACAACAATTACCTGGTTATAATTGTCAGTAGTGACAAGCTTGAGACATCCTACTTATAAATTCCAAATGTTTGTAATTTATCCACATATGTTTTAAGGCCCAGAATATGACTATCTTTGTGCATGCATGTGTGCTACGCCACTTCAGTCGTGTCTGATTCCTTGCAATCCTGTGGACTATAGCCCATCTGGTTCCTCTGTCCATGGGATTTTCCAGGCCAAAATACTGAAGGGGGTTGCCATGCCCTCCTCCAGGGGATGTTCCTGACACAGGGATCCAACCCACGTCTCCTGTGTCTCTTGCATTGCAGACAGATTCTGTACTGCTGAGCCATGAGGGACTAACTTAGTGAATGTTCAATGTACATGTTATGTGCATTCTCTTGGTGTGGGTAGGAGTGCTGTTGTTTAATGTTAGGTCAAGTTGTTGCAGGTGGTATTAAAGCCTCTGCAGTGTGGCTGAGTCCTTGTTCTGTGGATGGCAGAGCAAAGAGTGTGCAGACACCTGTAATTATGAACCTGTCACCTCCCCTTTCAGCTCTGTAAGCTTTGCTTCACATTTTTATAAATTCTTGAAAAATGGAACTCTATCGTTACATAGTTCAGTTCAGTTCAGTTCAGTCACTCAGTCGTGTCCAGCTCTTTGCGACCCCATGAATCTCAGCATGCCAGGCCTCTCTGTCAATCACCAACTCCTGGAGTTCACTCAGATTCACATCCATCGAATCAGTGATGCCATCCAGCCATCTCATCCTCTGTCGTCCCCTTCTCCTCCTGCCCCCAATCCCTCCCAGCATCAGAGTCTTTTCCAATGAGTCAACTCTGTGCATGAGGTGGCCAAAGTACTGGAGTTTCAGCTTTAGCATCATTCCCTCCAAAGAAATCCNTTGAAAAATGGAACTCTATCGTTACATAGTTCAGTTCAGTTCAGTTCAGTTCAGTCACTCAGTCGTGTCCAGCTCTTTGCGACCCCATGAGTCTCAGCATGCCAGGCCTCTCTGTCCATCACCAACTCCCAGAGTTCACTCAGATTCACATCCATCGAATCAGTGACGCCATCCAGCCATCTCATCCTCTGTCGTCCCCTTCTCCTCCTGCCCCCAATCCCTCCCAGCATCAGAGTCTTTTCCAATGAGTCAACTCTGTGCATGAGGTGGCCAAAGTACTGGAGCTTCAGCTTTAGCATCATTCCCTCCAAAGAAATCCCGGCGCTGATCTCCTTCAGAATGGACTGGTTGGATCTCCTTGCAGTCCAAGGGACTCTCAAGAGTCTTCTCCAGCATCACAGTTCAAAAGCATCAATTCTTCGGTGCTCAGCCTTCTTCACAGTCCAACTCTCACATCCATACACGACCACTGGAAAAACCATAGCCTTGACTAGATGGACCTTTGTTGGCAAAGAAATGTCTCTGCTTTTCAATATGCTATCTAGGTACATAATGTTCCTCTTATTCCTAGTAAGATTTCTTATTCCAGAGCACACTCTCTTATATTAATATCGTCATCCAACTTTCTTGTGATTAGAGTTTATTTGACATATTTTTGTTGTCTGTCTGTGTCCCTAGTGGCTCAGATGGTAGAGTCTGCCTGCAATGCGAGAGACCTGGGTTCAATCCCTGGGTCAGGAATATCCCCTGGAGAAAGGAATAGCTACCCACTCTGGTATTCTTGTCTGGAGAATTCCATGAACAGAGGAGCCTGGCCAGTTACAGTCCATGGCACTGCAAGGAGTTGGACATGACTGAACAACTAACACATTCTCTTTCACTTTGTCTGTGTCCCTATATTTAAAGTATGGTCTGTATATATCATATCGTTGAGACATTCTTTAATTCAAGTTGACAGTTTCTATCTCTTAATTAAAATGTTTAGAACCCTTACATTTAATGTGATTATTCGTATGGTGGATTTAAATCTACAAGATTTCTAGTTGTTTTCTGTCAATTCTATGTGCTTTCTCCCTTTTTGTTTTCCTATCTTGGAATTAAATGTTTTTTGTGATTCTATTTTATCTCTGTTATTGGTGCATGATTTGTTATTCTTTTAAAATGTTTTGCTTCTTCTGTATTTTACAATAAACATCTTTAACTTATGAAAGGCTGCCTTTCAATAGCTTTGTATGTTTCACCTGTAACATGAGAACTTTGAACATACACCCCATTTACTCCCTTCTATCCTTCTGTTTTTGTTACCATCTGCTGCTGCTGCTACTACTGCTAAGTCACTTCAGTTGTGTCTGACTCTGTGCAACCCCATAAACGGCAGCCCACCAGGCTCCCCCGTCCCTGGGATTCTCCAGGCAAGTTTACTTCTATTCAGAAACCTCACAATACATTGTTACTCTTTTTGCTTTAAAGTAGTCATATTATCTTTAAAATTTACCAGATTATCTTTATTTTTCTTTTTTTTTAATAGATTATCTTTAAAAGTGAGAAAAGATATCTTTCATATATACTTTCATTTTACTACTTCCATGACTATTTATTTCTTTGGATAGCTTCAGGTTTCCGTCTGGTATCACATGTGCTGGTGTCTGAAGAACTTTCTTTAATTTTCTTTCTCTTCTTCAATGTTTTTCTGCTGGCTCTAGGCCTGTCCCCTAGCTGGTCACCTGTAGGCTTCTACCTCAGCTGGACCTCTCTCTCATACCTGCTCCCAGCCTTTTCAGGAGCACCAGATGGGAGCCATGGAGAAGAGCTGATGAGCAAGTGTGGACTCCCCTGTGTGTGGAGTCCCCAGCTGACACATTAGTCCATGCTCATCCCCTACGATTCACTAGAATTTTACCAAATTTCTTCCTGCTGCTTTATTGGGAGGCACCCTCTTCCTCTCGGCTTCCCCGGTGGTTCAGACAATAAAGAAACCGCCTGCAATGCATGAGACCCAGGTTTGACCTCTGGGTTGGGAAGATCCCCTGGAGAAGGGAACAGCTACCCACTCCAGTATTCTGGCCTGGAGAATTGCACAGACTCTATAGTCCATGGGGTTGCAAAGAGTCAAACATGACTGAGTGACTTTCACTTCACTTTATATGCACTTAGTTTAAATACACATACTTGATAAAAGTAAATTAAATCCATTAAAAAGCAATAGTTGTTTTTAATTTCTTGAATCTGTTGTTGCATAGAAAAACAAAATTGCAGGATCCTTTCTAAATATTTATGTATTATTATATCAGAATCAAGGCCAGCTTCTGCATATTGAAAACTGTCTTCTAGGCATGTGTGCATGCATACTCAGTCACTTCAGTCATGTCTGTCTCTTGGTGACCCCATGAACTTTAGCCCACCAGGCTTCTTTGTCCATGGGGATTCTCCAGGCAAGAATACTGGAGTGGGTTGCCATGCCTTCCTCCAGGGAATCTTCCCTACCCAGGGATCAAACCAATGTCTCCTGCATTGCAGGCAAATTCTTTACGACTGAGCCACCAGAAAAATCCCATCTAAGTGTATGGAAGGTAATAATGAAAATAAAAAGAATAATATTAATGCCTATGAAGTAATTTAATTTTCCTTTATGCTGGGGTGAAATGTTGTGAAGAAATGTAACGCTGTATCTGAATTAGTATAAAGGGAAACCGTTGGACTGTAATAGAGCATTCAAATTGAGTTTTTCATGGAGCATATTCATACGTTAGCCCTTTAAAAACCGTAAATCACATTAAACTATAGCAGCAGTGAGAGAGGAAGCGAAGTTTGCTGAGTAAGGCACCCTAGGAGAATGCTGTTGATATTATATTGCCTGATCAGTGTGTGCTGAATCTATCTTTTAAGGAAAAATGCATGCATTCTTTTGTGTATATACCTTTACTATTTTCCTTTTTTTAGAATTTCCCACCGTAATAACCAATGTAATGAGGAAATTAATACTTGAATTAAGTCTATTTCTAAGAACAGAAGAAAATAAAATTAGTTCCGACATTACAAGGCATGTCAATTAACTCTTTTTGGTGTTTGAGAAGCTTAGCTTTGGATTCAGAGTAAATCAAGAAATATTCATCTTTCGGGCACAGACCAGGTCTTTCACCCACTGCAGAAGTGTAGGCTCTGCTCTCACATGCCTTCTGGTCTGATCAGGGGATCAGGAAACTCAGCACACAGTGCCCTAGTGTAGAGGCTGTGCCAGGCTCCAGGGAGTCAGCATGCACAGAGGTCCCTGGATACCCCAGGCAGGGGAGCACTGGAGAGAGCATCGCAGGAGGAGGCTGCTGCAGGAAGAATCTAAAGTAGAATCCCCTCCTCTCAGCCCCAGGAGACTCTTTAGAGGATTATGACCTCAAAACCGAGCTTTTTGAAGTTTTCTTTAAGAAAGTGAAAGTGGAACTCCATGTGTGACCACATCCCTCCCCCAAGCTCTGGTTTCTCTCATCAGCAACGGCCTTTCTGTTTTATTGGTCATGTGTATGCATTTTAAAGCTATACTATTTAGAACTATTGTTATTTTATCTTTCCTGTGTCTTTATATCCTTTTCAGGATCTTAAGATATTTGTACTAGATGATTTTACTTATTTGTCTGAAAAATCATACTTTACCAAATCTGTAGCCACAGAAAACCCAGGGAGGGTTCAGGAGAACAGGTGTAAATTTTCTCTCGGTGTCTTCAACAGCTACCTGACTACAAGGAGCTTAGGTCAGACCAGACTTCAGGGCAGAGCTGGAGCCTGAGCTGAGGCCAGAACTTCTGACATTACCAGCTGGCAATTAGGAAAGTGCGAGCCAGAGGTGTGTGAACCAGCCAAGGAAAAGGAATGCAATTTAGGGCAATTGGCATGTGATAACTCAGTGCCTATCTCTGAATGTATTCAGTTATTTAGATTGTGCCTTTTGTCCTGCATATTTATTTACATTAACATTTTTCCATTAGTCTACCATTATGGAAAAATTAGTAAGTTATGCATCTGTAGGAAGGAGATGAGTCAGATTGAGGCCCTGTTGACCTAAGGAAACAACCAAAGGAATGAATGTGTGGTAAGAAGAAGTTATTAACATTGCCCAGAATGGCCAGACATTTCAACATGAATAATTATGAAAGCAAATCTACTGAAACTAGAGGTTGAATAACAGGGGAGGGAATACCTTTGACTTTTGAGAACCTTCTATCAGACCAAAACGCTTTAAAGCCAAAAGGAGATCGAAAGCACCTGTGATGCTTCTTACTTCAGGAGACCTGGCTCTCCAGCGCTGAGCCACTTGCCTCAAATCCTTAGGAGAGATGTGACGTCTTCATTATGATTCCTCTCAGGGAAGGAAGAGATGGGTCTCAGTCCCCAAATGGGCCTATCCATTTTGGTGCTGTGAGCCTGAAGCCAAAAGACATCAATCTGAGCAAACAAAAGTGCATTTTCTCCAAGGCTTTTTCCCACTTCAGTTATAAGCATAAGAATAATTATGGCAGAATAATTATGACTTATTTGAAAAGACCCTGATGCTGGGAAAGATTGAGGGCAGGAGGAGAAGGGGATGACAGAGGATGAGATGGTTGCATGGTATCACCGACTCGATGGACATGAGTTTGAGTAAACTCTGGGAGTTGGTGATGGACAGGGAGTCCTGCCGTGCTGCAGTCCATGGGGTCAGAAAGAGTCGGACACAACTGAGCAAGTGAACTGAACTGAACTGAATTATGGCAGAAAGAAGAGCAATCAATTCAAGCTGAGCGTGGCTGAGACTGAAGGAGGAGCATATCTGAGTTCAGCTTTGTGTAAGAATAGTCTGCCTCTTCCTGTCTCTGAGCTGCCCTACACAACAGTGATCTTGCAGTTGAGGATTTGGGAAATGTTTGCAGTGGAGGCATCGGCCAGGTCTTCCCTGTACATGAACAGAGGGCTGTTTCTCTGTGGGTAGGTAATCATGCCTCCCAGTTTACCTCAAACAGTCCCATTTCATGCCTCTTTCTCAAAATATGGTTTGGATGAAAATATAAAACCACAGATCACCTGTTAATGGTGCCTCCAGAGAGAGCCCATCACTAGAGAGAGCCCATCACTAGAGGGGAAACTGCCAGCTTAACCATGCTCACAGAGCATACTAAACACTGCTGAAGGAAAAGCATCCTGAATTTTATCATCTTGTTAAAAAAGAAGTGATATATGTATACCTATGGCTGACTCATTGTGCTATACAGCAGAAAAGAATGCAACATTGTAAAGCAACTATACTTCAATAAAAATAAAGATAAGAAACTAAAGTAAAAGAAGCATAATACAAGTAAAGGGACGAAGGTTCACACACTCACACACACACACACATACACCCCAGTCTTTTTTTTATCCAGTGCAAGTGAGACTTAAACGTATGATTGGAAGAAAAAGAAGAAAGTAGAAAAGATGTCAGATAACTAGGTCCTCACTGGAGGCGGAGGTGGTTAGGGGGGAGCACTGTTACCAGGCATAGCTGAGAGATGACTCCGGGCTCCTGGAGATAGTCATGGGGAAGAGCCCCTTTCCAAGTGAGAGCCTTTCCCCTCATCCTATTGGGCTTTGTCCATACTCAGTAACTTGCATTAATCAACAGATCAACCAGGTCCTTCACTCCTGCTGTATCAGGAAAGGCCCAAGTGTAAGTGGGCTAGTCTCCAGGTTTCAATCTGATAGTAAGTTCTTTTGGGTACAGTTTTAGGAGCAATTAGAGTTAATTAAAAAGACAGGCTTGTCAGCACCTGAATGATGTGGAAAAAGAGAACTGGGGACTTGGCTTTGGATTCCCAGCTGCACCCAAGTTCAAGCTGAATACAATTGCTTTTTCAGGAATGTGTGTGTGTGTGTGTGTGTGTGTGTGTGTGTGTGTGTATCCCTGTGTGTATGTGCATGTGTGCAGAGGGGGAAAGGGTTCATAACCTAGATACCAGATCAGTTTTGGAATAAAAGTGAAAGTCATTCTTAGTGGCTTTCAAATCCTCTAAAAATAGCCACATGTCTCTGCCAAAGCTAATATAGACAGGATTCCCATGGAAACCCTTTGGGCTACAAGGGTAGGTATTATTTCATCTCCGGCTATTGGGCGAATACTTCTGCCCACTTACACATCACTCTTCTTCATAACCTAAGACTTTATCTATTGTCAGGACCGATGAACCAAACCCTAAAGGCACCTGCTTATCTGATCTGCTCATCTGAAAGGGAAAAACAGTACAGCAGTGACTGTACTTAATAAAAAAAAATTCACAAGGAAAGCTCAACAGCACAAAAAGAAACACACCTGCCTTGTTTCACATTGTGTGCTCGTGCTTTTAGTTTTTGTAACCAGTTTCTACTTCCTAGTAGGAGTCCATGATTGTGGCCAGGTTTTATTATATAATTTGTTCTATATATTTATCTGTGATAATATTCTCCCTCTTATATGTTGTCACATTTTGGGAGTCCCCTTTTTGGATGCATTTATCAGCTCTGAGGAACTAAGAGAATTAAAGTATATAAGGTCTGCATGGAATATGATATTGCTAGTTAGCCCTCAGGCAGTCTTACTCTGTTCAGTTTCAGATGGAAAATAATAGAACAGTCTTTTGGACTCTGTGGGAGAGGGAGAGGGTGGGATGATTTGGGAGAATGGCATTGAAACATGTATAAGATCATATAAGAAACGAGTCGCCAGTCTAGGTTCAATGCAGGATACAGGATGCTTGGGGCTGGTGCACTGGGATGACCCAGAGAGATGGTATGGGGAGGGAGGTGGGAGGGGGGTTCAGGATTGGGAAGTCATGTACACTCGTGGCAGATTCATGTTGATGTATGGCAAAACCAATACAGTATTGTAAAGTAAAATATATATATATATATAATATATATATATGAAGGGCCAAGAATGGTCAATGTATTTGCCTCTTTCCTTTTGGAATTATAACACTTTTGGGGAAAGATATTTAACAAAATAACTATCTGTAATCACTATCATTTTACAGATTCTGAGATAAGAATCTGTTTTAAAAATTGCAAAACTCAAGAGTACAGTAAAATTAGAGGGTATTTTCTGCATAAGTTTCAGCAGATAAAAATTATGACTAATTTTATGACTAATTGACCGTCTTTAAAATTTTTTTTGCAGCTTCATTCTTTCCTTTTATCTTTGCCTCTTTAGACTGCTTTCTAATAATGTGTTTTCTAAGCTGCATTATAAATAATAATTAACTTATGTACATGCTTCTTAAGTACCTACCAACACACATCCTTATAAATAAGATTTAATCATCATAAGGATGAGCAGAAAAGGTTATCAAGTCAAACGTTTCCAGAATGCTTCCAGGATTATTGAATGATGTACATATTCTCCAAAGGTCATTTCGTGTCCTGCGGCTGATTAGACTTCTGGTTCTAATAGTTGTCTTGCAGTCCTGCAGTAGGTGTGTTTTCTTGCTTGATATTTACATGTTTGAGTAAGAATTGGGGAAGGGATGCAGTTAGCTCTCCCCAAGTGGAGAGGAGTTACAGTGAAGATACCACCAACAGCTGCAGGAGTGGCTGGAAACTTAGGCAGGCATCCTCAAGATTCCTAGACAGTATCAGGAGTGTCCAAAGCCAGGCTCCGGGGAGGCCTGGTTTTCCTGCCCTGCACAGCGGCGGCAAGACTGCACACCCTCTTCATCACTAGAGCTGGGTCCCGGTTGATCTGGTACATTTTCCTCCTTCCAGTTTCACCTGTGGGAGGTATTCCCCATCCATCAGAGAGAACCCGTTAGAGGGGCCAGTCCACCGAACATACCTGTTGTCATTCTGAATGTCTGTAAAAATCACTTTTATTGTTATTTTGTTCTTTAGTCGCTCAGTCGTGTCTGACTCTGCGACCCCATGGACAGTAGCCTGCCAGGCTCCTCTGTCCATGGGATTCTTGGGGAAATAAAGAATAGGATAGTACAGTCAGGAGAAAAAAATAAAGTGCTTATCTAGTAACTTTACCGCTGTGAAAGTGTCAGGGTGCAGATTTAATTCAGTGAGAAAGCATAGGGAGTGGAGAAGGAGAAGCCTTCACCTCTGACTGGCTGGGTCACCTTAGTGTGCCTCTAATTTAGAGGCTCCCATCTCTGGGCTGCAAACAACACCTTTAATGATGTGAGACAAGCTCATTCATCATTTCAATCAGTCGTTACCTTCCACAGCGGTCAGACAGTGTTTGACACTGGAGAATTTGGAAAACATCAGGAGCAAGAGGCAATGCAGTGAGGCCCAGAAATGTGACCCTGCTGGAATCCTCCAGGAAGCCAATTTAGATTAGCAGCCAAAGCTGGGCAAATTGTCCTAGACGCCAGAATAAACACAACCTATTGTCCACATAGGAGGAGGATGGCCTTGAGTAGTGATTAAATGAGTGAGTAATCCTACACGTTGTGGGATGCTGCTCGAATGCATTCCATTCACTGCTGTGTCTCAGGAATGACTTAAGTGAGTACATTACACTCATCTTTTAAGTTAAACTTGCTCTTCACGCTTTCTGCTAAATTACCTCTGTTTGTCATTTAAATGGGATTTGAACATTTAATCTCATGTTCCCAAGCTATAAAGCTAATTCGGTAGCACTGAACCATTTTAGTGATGCTTGTAGTAAACACACCAAAAATCTCCACACAATTACATTGATGAGCTATTATCCAGAATCAAATGTTTTTGTCTAACAGTAATGAAAGTCCATTCCATAAATGGTAGATTTTAGTTACCTATGAATTGTGAAGGATGTTATTACAAACATTAAAATTATCCTTCATATAAATAGATACCTTGTTGCTTATTTTTTTTTTTTAAATATGCTGGTGCCCTGGTCCCTGGATGTGTCACTTCCATAGCACATTGAAAAATATCAACAAACTTACATTAGTTATTTTTTAAACACTCATAATAACCCTATAGGCAGGATATGTTGCCTTTAAAGGGATGAGTTACTCTAAACACTATCCGTGTAGACATTTGCAATAAACAGAGTGGGAGTTCAAATTACAGGTTCAAGAACCTATTTTTCGTCTTTCTCCCACACATATACTCATCTCCTGTCATATTCTTTCCCAAAAGTTTGCAAATTTCCAGTGTTTTGCAATAAATCCTTCCTTTAAATAAATGCATTAAGTGTCAGTTATAAGTCATGCTTGGTGCCATGTCTTGTCTTATATCAAGATTTTTCATATCAGAATTCCAAAAATATAAATTATCTTTTATCAAAGTATAGTTGATTTACAGTATCATATCGTTTCAGGTGTAATGTATAGTGATTCAATATTTTTGCAGATTACATTCCATTATAGGTTATTATAAGATAATGGCTATAATTTCCTCGGCTATACAGTAAATCCGTGTTGCTCATCTATTTTGTATATAGTCATTTGTATCTGTTAATCCCAAACTTCTAATTTGTCAGCTCCCCTTCCTTACCCCTTGTAACCACAAGTTTGTTTTCTATGTCTGTGAGTCTGTTTCTGTCTTGCATGCATATACATTTGTGCTATTTTTTAGATCCTACATATAAGTGAAATCATACAGTATTTATCTATCTCTGTCTAATTCATTTCACTCAGCATAATATTCTCTAGATCCATCCTTGTTACTGCAGATGGCAGATTTTTTTAAATTACTGAGTAATTAAAATGTAAATTCTTATGGTTCTAATATTTTACAAACTGTATTATCAGAAAAGTGTTCATTTCAGGTCCATTACCTCTGCTATAATTACTGTTACAAAACGAAGGCTCAAGCCAGTTCTCTGAATTCCAGAGTATTCTTTTTCAGTTATGTATGTTTTAATTTTTTTCAATTTTTAATGAATTCCATAGTGTCCTAGTAAAGGTTTTGTAAGTAAAGAGAGAGAAAACCTGAAGCGGAGGAAGGTGTGTTTTTACTGTTCCATGTTTCCAAGAAATCTCCCTTGATGGGCGATCATGTCCTATTGTAGAAAGAGCAAGACGTCTGGGGAGAAAGGAGAAACATGGACTGAACTCTCGGCCCTGTGTCCCTGGGAAAGTCATTGATCTCTTTTCACTTTCTCTCCATCTCAGTATGCAACACTAATGAATACAGGGCTGGGGGCAATCAAGAGCTTCCTTTATAAGTGACTCTGATTCTCAGTTACAGTTCAACTGGAAGGTTTTATGATCATTTTGTTAATAGTAGCTTCCTAGTAAGGAGGAGAAAACCTAGTTAAAACAAGCCATCATTTGAAAGATCCACCTAGAATTCCAGGCAGCTGCTGAGGATGTGTGACATTTAATCTTGAGGAAGCACACTGCTAGTTTAGTTAAAAAATTTGTCCCAACTGAAAATTGTACTCATTTATAATGAATGACAAAACAAGCAAAAAAATTATATGGGAATTTACCAAAATATACTCTTCTAACTATGAAATGGTGTTTGCTATCAGATAATATCAAAAATATAAACTATTGATTCAAGAAATAAATATTAAGCACGTGATATATGCCGACTGCTGTACTAGGTGCTGGGGATACTGTGTCAAATAAGGAAAACAGCCATCCCCATCTCTCATGGCTTATATTCTAGTTGGGGAAGGGGGAGGAAGGCAGACAACTATCAGGAAGAAAGGATATCAGGTCAAGATAAGGGCTATGAAAACCATAGTTTGCTTTCTGTGTCTGTGGGTCTGTTTCTATTTGTATATAACTTGATTCAGAGGGGAAAAGCAGGGGAGGAGGATAAACTAGAATTTTGGGTTAATATATACACACTGCTGCTGCTGCTGCTGCTAAGTCGCTCCGGTCGTGTCCGACTCTGTGCGACCCCATAGATGGCAGCCCACCAGGCTCCCCCGTCCCTGGGATTCTCCAGGCAAGAATACTGGAGTGTGTTGCCATTTCCTTCTCCAATGCATGAAAGTGAAAAGTGAAAGTGAAGTCACTCAGTCGTGTCCGACTCAGCGACCCCATGGACTGCAGCCTGCCAGGCTCCTCCGTCCATGGGATTTTCCAGGCCAGAGTACTGGAGTGGGGTGCCATTGCCTTTTGTACATAAAATAGATAAACAATAAGGGCCTATTGTATCGCACAGGATGGCTATAATAAAAAGTGTTAGTCACTCAGCCTTATCCAACTCTTTGCAACCCTATAGACTGAAGCCTGCCAGGTTCCTCTGTCCATGGAATTCTCCACGCAAGAATACCAGAGTGGGTTGCCGTGCCCTCCTCCAGGGATCTTCCTGACCCAGGGATCTTCCTGACCCAGGGATCTAACCCACGTGTCTTATGTCTCCTGCATGGGCAGGCAGGTTCTTTACCACTTGTGCCACCTGGGAAGGCCAATGAAAAGGCAGATAATAATGAGTTTGGTGAAGGATATGGAGAAATTGAAATTGCTATACGCTGCTAATAGGAACGTAACATAGTGCAGAGACTTTGGAAAACACAGTCTTCCAGTTCCTCAAAGGGTTAAAATAGTTACCACGTAACCCAGTAATTCCACTTCTAGCTATATATCCAAGAGAAATGAAAATGTACATCCTGCAGAAACTTGAATATGAATGTTCATATTTAAGCAGCATTATTCATAACAGTCCTAAAGTGGAAGCAACCAAAGTGTCCACCAACTAATGAATGGATAAATAAAATGTGTAAAATGTATCATTTTTCAACAATAAAAAGGAATGAAGTACTAATATATACAACATGGATGAACCTTGAAAATAGAACCACCAAAGTCAACACATTGCATAATTTCATTTATATAAAATATCCAGAATAGGTAAATCTACAAAGAAAGAATGGAGATTAGAGAAGAAATTAAATAATATGAATTAGAGAAGGAATTGATGAATTAAAACAGAAAACCAATAGAAAAAAATCAGTGAAACCGAAAAGCAGGTTTTTTAAACAATTAAAATCAAAAAGCCTCTAGCCAGACAAAGATAAATAATTAGAAGACACGATAACTAATATCAGAATTGAAAGAGACATCACTACGGATCCCATTAACATTAAAGATAATAACAGAATATTATAAACAATCCGACGCACAAAGATTTCTTAAAGTAGAAAAATGGACCCATTCCTTAAAGGACACAATCTACTAAAACTCACACAAGGAGAAATAATGTGACTAAGCCCATACGTATTAAATAAATTAGTAAATAATTAATAACCTTAAAAAGGAAAGCACTGGGCAAAGAAGCGTTCACTGGTGAATTCCATATGTTTTAGAAAGAAATTATAGCAATTATCTACAATATCTTTGAGAGGACAGAAGCAGAAAGACTACCTCCTAACTCTTTTTAAACTGGTGCAAGGAGAGGACCCAGAGAGATGGTATGGGGTGGGAGGTGGGAAGGGATTCATGTTTGGGAACGCTTGTACACTTGTGGTGAATTCATGTTAATGCTTGGCAAAAGCAATACAGTAATGTAAAGTAAACTAAAGTTAAAATAAAAATTTAAAAAAATTAAAAAAAGAAAAAGAGGCCAGCATTACCTTGATACCAAAACCAGACAAAAATACAACAAGAAAAGAGAACTACAGACCCATGTCTCTTAGGAACACAGATACAAAATTCTCCAATAAAACATTAGCAAGCCCAGTCCTACAATGTGTAAAAAAAATTACACACCACAACCAGGTATCCTGGGTATGTAAGGCTGCTTCAACACTCAAAAAGTCAGCTTATCATCACACCTATAGGCAAGAGAAGAAAAATCACATATGTATATTATAAGCAGGAAAAGAACATGACAAAAATCCAATACCTGTTCCTGCAGGTAGGTTAACTATTGCCTCAGGCTGGTCGGAGGGAGATGGTTAAAAGGAAATGAGAAATGTCTACCTAAAGGCATAGTTTCTTTTGAGGTGATGAAATGTTCTCACATTGATTGTAGCCATGTTTGCACAACTCTGAATATACCAAAAAAAAAAAAAAAAACCCCACATAGAATGATACACTTGAAGTGAGTGACTATATGGTATGTGACTTACATCCCAGGAAAACTGTCACGAAAAAAGTTAAAGGAGAAAAAGCAGAGCAGCAAGGCAGCATCCTGGAAGGAGAGCTAGTGAAATGCGTTGTCCTGGGAGCTGGAAGGAGCGGACTTCTTGGAAGAGGGACAGATGGGTTAGCTGGGTCAGGTGCTGCAGAAAGGTCAAATACAAAGAGACCAGGGAGTGGACTGCTGAGTGTGCCAACCTGGCACCAGTTAGGGAAGAGCCTTCCTGGTGGAGTTGAATGGGGAAGGCGTCTGGAATGATGGAGGAAGAGAGCTGCAGAGGAAAAGATAACCTACAGCTTCTGCAAGGGATTTTGCTTAGAAGTTGGGTGGAGTTGGGAACGCTTGTACACTCGTGGTGAATTCATGTTAATGCTTGGCATTAAAGTTTAAAAAGTTAGGAGGTAGTCTTTCTGCTTCTGTCCTCTCAAAGATATTATAGATAATTGCTATAATTTCTTTCAAAATATATGGAATTCACCAGTGAACACTTCTTTGCCCAGTGCTTTCTGTTTTAAGGTTATTAATTATTCACTAATTTATTTAATAGGTATGGGCTTAGTCACATTATTTCTCCTTGTGTGAGTTTTAGCAGATTGTGTCCTTTAAGGAGTGGGTCCATTCTTCTACTTCCATTCTTCCCACCACAATGGGAGAATGGCATTGAAACATGTATACTATCAAGTACAGGTAATCTTATTTGTGATAATGTTTTGATTTACAATAAACAGGTACTAGTTTAAAAAAAATTAAATTAAATTAAAAAAAAAAGAAGTTGGGTGGAGATATGGACAGGAGCTGGGTTCAGTTAGGGGGATCTTTGCTGCTTTTATTTCTCTGTCTTGTTTTCTTTTATTTTAGAACACCTCTGTTCTCTGATGCCATTGCTCTGGTACAGAAGAATCCACTGAAGCTATGGGAACAGAGGGGTTAGAAAAGTCTCTGAGAGAAGATGGGATCTGTAGCCTGTGAGGAGAAGTGATGAACCTTGGATAAGATCTGGAGCCCTTTGCCCAACATGATAGGAAGCAAGCAGACTGAGTGGTTCATGAGGTTCGTGGGCTTCTTTGTAGCTGCTTTGTTTTCAAAACTGTTGTATGTGTGTGTGTAATATCTTGGGTTCCCTTTCATCAGGTCCCAATCTGGGGCCATCTTACAGGGTTTACATGTATAAATATTTCACTGTCCATTTCACTGCTGGAGCTGTATACTGGATTTCAGCCTACAGTTCTTACTCTGGACAAGGAGAGGAGAGCATTTCACCACGTGGAGAAGGATGGCTTCTCAGACAGCATGTCTCCTCTCACTGGCCCTAGTCAGAAACTCCCCAAATTCTCCTCTTTCCTGAAATACTTTTCCTTGCCTATTTCCATTCATGCAGTGATCAGAAAAGGATGAACTACCAACAGAAGAACAGAATGGAATAATTTTAAAGTAAAGCAGAAATACTGTGGCATAGCAGCACATGGGTAAAAAACAGATGCATGCACTCTCTGTTTGGCTGATCTTTGCAAAAGTGATTTGGCATTTCTGAAAGTAATATAGGAATAAAATCAATGATGTAATGTTTACTGCTAGGTATGTAATAAAAATGCAACCTTTTAGGTAACAGCTGTGTTCTGGTTTGGTTGATAGAATTACAAAATATTAAAATAAATATAAGCATGACCAAATATAAATTCACAGATACACTATGAAATGTAAAACACTACTTATATTCTTCAATCCTTTGAATTATCTGAGGAGGTTTTTAAAGAAGATACCAGTTCCTAAGTTTCATCATGTATCAGTTAAACTGGAATCTCTAGAGGGAAATCTAAACACTGATTTTTTAAAAGCTTTAAAATGCAGTTTTCTAAAGGTTCATTTTCTTTTCCATGTTCAGTTATTACAAAATATTGACTCTATTCTCCATGTTGTGCAATCCATCCATGAACCCATCTTACACACAATAGTTTGTACTTTCCCCTACTTCCACTGGGGGCTTCCTTGGTGGCTCAGATGGTAAAGAATCCATCTGTAATGAAGGACACTTGAGTTTAATCCCTGGGTTGGGAAGATCGCCTGGAGAAGGGAAAGGCTACCCACTCCAGTATTCTTGCCTTGAGAATTCCATGGACAGAGGAGTCTGGTGGGCTACAGTCCATGGGGTCACAAAGAGTCAGACACAACTGAGCAACTAACACCTTTACTTTCACTCCCCCCACTGATAACCCCTAGTTTGCTCTCTTTTTCTGTGATTCTTAAGCATAAATTTTTGAAAAGCTCTTTACATGAGCTCCATGTGCAGGGAGGTTGAGAACCATTGTACACATCATTGCGAATACCTCATAGAAATGCTCAGAACCACATCATCAACTGTGTCCTGGTCCTGGTCCTATGGGACATGTGAAAAGAAAAAAAATACATTAAAATTCAGTCCTATATTCAGAAACTTACATCATGGTTTTGCCTGAAAGTAGTGTGGATAAAGCACAGGAAGCTAAATGATGTGCTTTTCTCTTGGTTTATTTCAAGATGAGGCAATAGAAAAAGTTCAACAGACTTGTGAGATGCAAAGGACCTAACAGCTGTTAACTGGATTGAAGCGAGAAGTCAGCACATGATTTAAAAACTACTTTTAGGCACCATGCTGACAGGTGAACCCCCTTCTGTTACACTCTGCTAGAGAGGGCTTTTCTGAAGTATATACATATTTTTAAACCATGTTCAAGAAAAGAAACAGAATCCAGTAAGTCTGTGAACAGACCCAGCAACACAGAGACCCTCTCAATACCAGCTCAGCAACAGACTGAGGAAGGGCAAATGGAGGATATGGTTTAAGAATTTTAATGGCCTATTTGAAAAAGTTTCTTTTTTTCCAAAAGAAATAAATTGTAGACAGTGTTGGTAGCTATATCAGGTGGAATCATCCTATGATCTACAGTCCAAGAAGAAAAGCGATGAGAAAAGAGGAAAGAGACAGGATGGGCAGGTCTAGCTCTCCAGGTGAAAGGCAGGTATTAGCCCAGAGGGAGGACCGGACACATTTCACCTGCTGATCTGCCGGAGAAGATCTGCTTGTGAGGATTTACTCTGATGACTTAGGTATCTGAGGAAGAAGTCTGAAAAGAATGAAATATAATAGAACTAAATATTACATTTTTGAAAGGAATAAAATACACTAATTATAATCTACAAAAAATTACTTTGTTTTTAGAACTGCTGCGGTGACCTGAATTATGTTTAAATCAAGAACATTTCAGTGTGAAGTCATTGATTATTCCAAGTAGAAAGGCACCATCATTCACATATGTGCATCCATTTCATTTTCCTTACTTGTAGGGTGCTCTGCTACATGTGTACTTAAATATTACAGGTCTTTGGGGGGATATGCATTACAAAATATAACAGCTGTCATAAAACCATAGAACTTCAGATAGAGCAGTATTAGTGTAAGGACAGACAGCAATAAATCAGTGGAAAGAGTCCAGAAACAGAGCCACACGTACAGGTCCTCTGATTCATGACAAAGATGACGCTGTCATGAAGTGGGAAAAGGACTGTTTTTCCTAATAAGCTCTGCAGGTGAATTGGATAGCCTTGTGGGGAAAAAATAACACAACAACAAATCTTGACCCCTTATCACAACAGACACAGAAATAAATTCTAATCAATTCTAGATAAATTGCATTTCTAAATGTAAAGCTAAAAAAAAGAGGAAAAAAAAAGAGAAGAAAACTTCTAGAAAAGAGTTGGTAAACTTTCCTTAAAGGACAAAGCAGCAAGTGTTTTAGGTTTCGAAGATTATATAGTGTTGCAACTACTCAGCTCTCTGCTGTTAAAAAAAGAAAAGCAGCCATGGATCACATAGAAGGGAATAAGCCTGTGTGTGTGCCAATAAAACTTTATTTGTAAAAGTAAATTTGGCTTTCAGGCCATGGTTTTCCAACCTCTGTTCTAGAACATCTTTCTGAATAAGTAAATTGTTTGCAAACCGAACTCAAAAGGTGGTAACAAAAATTAAAAGTTTAATAAATTAGACTGCATTTAAATGTTTAAATTTAGTCATCAAAATTCACTGTTAAAGTTGCAAAAGACAGCCCACAGAGTAGCAGAAAATATTCAAAATACATATGTTCAACAAAGGACTCATATCCAGAATATATAAATGTGTGTGTGCGCACGCGCGCGAGCACACACACACACACACACACACATGCTTTAAAGAAATTTAAAAATGAAAATGACAAACTCAATAGAAAAAAAGTCAAGAAATTCTTGAATGAAAGTTTTACAAAAGGAACACCACAAAAGATAATATTCAAATGGCCAATATATGTATGAAAGGTTCTCAGTCTCATCAGTTATCAGGAAAGTAAAAAATAAAGCTTCAACAACATTCCACTGTGCAGACAAGGATTTAAAGGCAAGAAATTGTTATGTTGTCGAGGACGTGGAACAAATGGACCTCTCACGTTCTCTGATGAGCATGCAGATGGGTGTGATGCCATTGGAAAACTGCACTATCTACTTGAAGTAGTCGTAGTTACATCCTATGATCCAGCATTCCATTTTGGGTCTAAAATAATAAACCCATCCAATAGTTCACTAAAAGACATGGACCTGAATGTCCGCCGTGGCACTCCTTAATTGTCACAAGTTGGAAACTACCGAATCCACATCAGCCCCAAAGCATAAATACATGTGGGTTAGTAGCACTGTGGATACAGCATTGAGAAAGATCTACAAATACACATAAGGAACTACATCGTGGTGTAGTTACATAATACATTTTCCTACTATGTAGCAATAGGAATAATCTACAACTGCATGCAAAGTGCGGTGAATCTCTCCCCAACTCCACCCTTCAAAAACCATTGAGTGAAAGGAGTCAGACACCAGAAGACACCAGAAACCAGTCAACATGTAATATGATCCCATTTGTGCGAAATTCAGAAGCAGGCAAAACTGACGTGTGCTGTTGGACTGGAAGTTCCTAGTTACCCTGGGGCGGAGGACGCAAGCAGTAAGTGAAGGCAGCGAGCGTGTGGCGGGTTCCGGGGACCAATGGCGTCCTGCTTTTTGAACCTAAGCGGGGTCAAAGGTTCCTCCAGCTGCCCGGTTAATTGTGGTGTGCGTGTGGGTGTGCTGTGCTGAGTGGGGCTTACTGTACAGACTTGACTCAGCTGCAGAGCTTTGCATTAGTCTACGGATAATGGAAGCGGTGCCCCTTGGCTCCCTGTCTCCTTTCCTGCTTCCTGTTTACTTTCTTTTCCTTTTACTTCTATCAGTGTTTAATGTAAGCGTGATGTTCCAAAATAACCCACAGTCTATAAGTTCATGCTAATAAGAATAAATGTTGAATAAATGAATAGATCAGAGGGGAGGTCTATCTCCCCTCTGGAAGAATTCAAATGATTTTTGTAGACACTCCAGCCTGGAAGAGGTGGACCATCAATGCCTCCCTCTCCCCCAGGCCCCAAGGGTAGGCTGAGCACGGAGGCTTCCTTCCAAAGAGTGCAGCGTGAAAAGGAGGGAAAAGAGTAACCTCTCAGTGTGGAGACCTGACAGATCCTGCCTTGGCAGGTGATTAAGGACAACATCATCCCTGAATCACTTATGAGTCACCTTGATAGCATGTCCTCTTATCATGGAGTGACGACAGTGATGCTTTACCTCTGTGGTCCCCCTTCAAAAGCCTGTAACTCACTCTATTCATGAAAAAAAAAATCAGACAACCTCCAACTGAGGGCCGTTCCACAAAATAGCTAACCAAGATTTCTTCAAACACAAGGGAAATCTGAGAACCTGTCAGAGCCCAGAAGGGCCTGAGGAAATGTAATACCTAAATATCACAGATGATATCCTGGCTGAGAAGAAGGATATTAGGTAAAAATTAAGAAAATCTAAATAAAGGATAGGCTGCAATTAGAGTAGATCAATAAAGTGAACGTGAAATTGCTCAGTCATGTCTGATTCTTTGCAGCCCAATGGACTGCAGCCTACCACGCTCCTCCGTCCATGGGATTTTCCAGGCAAGAGTACCAGAGTGGGTTGCAATTGCCTTCTCCAAGAGTATATCAATATTGGCTCATTAATTACGGTAAACATACTTTACTACCATAAGATATTAAAAATAAGGAAAGCTGAACTCTATATACTATCTCTCCAACTTTTCTGCAAATCTGAAATTATGACATGAGAATAACCTAAATGTCCACCCACAGATGAATGGATAAAGAAGATGTACAAATATACACTCGAATATTACTCAACCATAAAAAATTGAAATAATGCCATTTTCAGCAACATGCAGAGACCTATAGATTATCAGACTAAGTGAAGTCAATCAGAAGGAGAAAGACAAATGCCATATATGGGGTCTAAACTAGGACACAAATGAACATATTTAAGAAGCAGAAATGGAATCACAGACATAGATTACAGATTTGTGGCTGCTATGGGGGAAGGATGGACTAGGAGTTTGGGGTTAGCAGATGCAAATTATTATATATATAGAATTGATGAACAACAAGGTCCTACTGTATAGCACAGGGAACTATATTCAGAATCCTGTGATAACCGTAGCGGAAAAGAATCTGAAAAAGAATTTGTTGTTGTTCAGTTGCTAAGTCTTGTCCAACTCTGCAATTCCATGAACTGCAGCACACCAGGCTTCCATGTCCTTCATTATCTCCCTGAGTTTGCTCAAACTCATTTTCATTGAGTCAGCGATGACATCCAACCATCTCATCCTCTGTCACCCCCTTCTTCACTTGCCCCCAGTCTTTCCCAGCATCAGGGTCTTTTCCAATGGGTTGGCTCCTTGCATCAGGTGGCCAAAATATTGCAGCTTCAGCTTCAGCACTAATAAATATAGATATAGATATAGATATAGATATAGATAGATA
>SJYQ01006306.1:315781-332031 GCA_006410935.1 Redunca redunca
TGTAAAACAATTATACTTCAATTTAAAAAAGAAAAACATTATTACAAAATAAAACTTTACTTAAAAGAAAAGAATCATTGGGTCCTAAATTTGAAAGCATAATCTGTGGAAGCAAGTTATTAACAATAAGGAAATACAAAAGTAGGCAACAAAGACTAATGTAACCCAGTACCAAATTGCCTTCTTTACAAGTCTGAATGCATTTCTAGTGATTAAACTTTATGAATGTGAATTACTTTTGTTTACTTCAGCACACGAAGGTAGGGATTTTATGTGCTATAACTCACTCAGAGATATTTTAAGTTAAACTCTTTAAATGTTAAACTTCATGCAGAAGAACAGAACGATGAAATGAGTGTTTTTGTTAGTAATTACAGACTATTAAAAATAAGTTTTCACTCCAATACACTTTTTCAGCAAATATAATAGAAGCATCATAGAATATTGGAGCTGAAAGAGACATTTAAAAGGTTAGTTCAACTCCTTCAGGTTACATGAAATAACAGAGTGCCAAAGAGTTTGGACTTGCCCTGGGTCATCATAAATTGGCAGGAGAGCTGGAATTTACTTGTTCAGTTGAACAAGTATTTACTGAGTATTTTTTTAATATTTTAAGAGCTCTGACAGCTGCTAACGATAGAAAAATGAGTAAGTGTGTCACCCCAGGAGGATGAACAGGGGTGGGGATGGTGAAGCAGGTTCAGCATGGCAGCGAGCAGTAAACATGAGCACAGGTGCCATGCCTGTGGAGGAGCAGGCCACCTGACACACCAGGGCATCACATGAGCCTTGGGACAGTGGGCACGATCAGACAGATGAAGAGGCAGGGGACAGGTACTCAGAGCAAAATTGATTGTGCCAGCTAGAGGGGGAAGAGGTGAGTAGTCCGTCACAGGGGAGACGGCACCTCCTGCCGTTACTGACTAGTGCAGGCAAGAAGCAGGGGCAAGCTACAAATTTGAGGACAGGGGAGGGTTTGTGCCAGTTAATGAGCACAGGTTTTATCCTACAAGATGTGGAAATTTATTGAACAGTTTTTAATTCGGGATCACTTGGATAGCTTTGTGGAGAATGGAGTTCAGGACAATACTAGTTACTAAGAACCTGGGAAGTTCTGTGGGAGTGGTGACTGCTAAGAGCTGGTTTAGGAAGATGTCAGTATGAAGAAAAGGAGGTGTGTTCAAGACATGTACACACACTGATATGTGTAAAATGGATGGCCAATAGGGGCCCACTGTGTAGCACAGAGAACTCTGCCCGATGTTATGTAACAACCTGAAAGGGAAAAGAAATTGAAAAAGAATAGACGCATGAATATGTGTAACTGAATCACTCTGCTGTACTCCTGAAATTGTCACACTAACATTCTTAATCAACTAGGCTCCAATGTAAGATAAAAAAGTTTTAAAAAGTAAACCATGCAAAAGAAGACAGAGAAAGAAAATGATTGAAGATCGATTAGCTGGGCTGGGGGAGTGGGGAGGGTGCATGAAGGTGCTGGTTGTAACTCATCGTAGCGTAGGTCTTCAGAAGACGCCAAGAAGCATGGAAAATCTCTTGTCTCTGTGAACCCACTGTGTCCACCTCCACCCAGGAAACAGCTCTGAAGATCAGCAAGTGAACCAGTTTGACAGACATTTTAAAGAAAACAAGCAACAACGATAAAACTCATCCTAGGAAAAGAGGGGCCTTCTTACCCTGTATCCACAAAATCAAGAGAAAACTTCAAGGTGATTCTCTGCAGAGTCAAGAGGATTTGCTTCTAAAGCTTTTGTCCTCATTGCAAAAGCTCCAGAGAGGCTGCCCTAACATTTGTGTACCCTAAAAGAGGCACTGCCTTGAATCCCTGCCCTGAGGTATCTCACATTAGGCGTGGTGACTGGATGACTGACCTGCCTGTAAGACAGAGAATGTGGGGAGAGGAACCGGAAGAAAGAGTAGCTTTAAACAAGCAAAATTTAAAATGCCTTTGAGCATTCAGTTAGAGACATTCAAAAGACAGGATAATCAACCTTTAGATTCAGGGAAGAACTACCCATATGAGAGACATACTTGATGCTGAGAAAGTAGTCATAGAAATGATGCCATTTCTCATGGAGAAAAATAGTGGAAAGATGGGCAGGCCAAGGAGGCCAGTCTCTAGGTCACAGTGCTTAGAACAATAACAAAAAAGTCTCCAATAGAAGTTTCAACGAATGGTAAAAAAAAAAAATCTACTGGGAAAACTAGAAGAAAATCGTATCCCGGAGCACAGAAGTTTGATGGTTTTAGAAAGCATGATCAATAGCTTTGAATTTAAGAAAAGAGCCACCGCCAACAGTGCCCAAGGATATTCACTGAATCCAGCAACATCAAGGATATGGGTGACCTTAGCGAGGGTGGTTTCAGCTGAGTGATTATCCTTGACTTCAGTGAAGTGAGTGATGAAAACAAAGGACTGGTTTTCTGGATTGTTTGGGGAAAGATTGGATGAGGAAAGAGAAAGGCAAGAAAACTTCCAGATGCAGACCCAAGGAAGACTCTTTGGCTGCTGCCTGTTTCATTTGGAATGAGGTGTTTAGTACATTGTTTCTCAGTTGCTAAGTCATGTTCAACTCTTTGCAGCCTTGTGGGCTGCAGCATGCCAGGCACCTCTGTCCTCCACTATCTGCCTGAGTTTGCTCAAATTCATGTCCATTGAGTCAGTGATGCCATCCAACCACCTCATCCTCTGTCCACCTGCTTCTCCTCCTGCCTTCAATCTTTCCCCGCATCAGTCTTTTCCAATGAGTTGGCTCTTCTCATCAGGTAGCCAAAGTGTTGGAGTTTCAGCTTCCACATCAATCTTTCCAATGAATATTCAGGGTTGATTTCCTTTAGTATTGACTGAGTTAATCTCCTTTCAGTCCAAGGGACTCTCCAAGAGTTTTCTCTAGCACCACGATTCAAAAGAAGCAGTTCTTCAGCACTCAACATACTTTGTGGTCCAAGTCTCACACCAATACATGACTACTGGACAGACCGTAGCTTTGACTATATGAACCTTTGTCAGCAAAGTGATATCTTTGCTTTTTAATACTCTGTCTAGGTTTGTCATAGCTTTTCTTCCAAGGAGCAGTGCTTTTAATTTCATGACTGTAGTCACTGTCCATAGTGATTTTGGAGCCTAGGAAAATAAAAATCTGTCACTGCTTCCACTTTTTCCCTTCTATTTGCAGTGAAGTGATGGGACGGGATGCCATGATCTTAGTTTATTTAATTAATGTATTTATTTTAATCGGAGGGTAATTATAATATTGTGATGGTCTTTGCCATGCGTCAACGTGAAGCCGCCGCAGGTACACATGCATCCCCTCCCCATCCTGTCATCCCCTCCCACCTTTCCCCCACCCTGTCCCNTCCCACCTTTCCCCCCACCCTGTCCCTCTCGGTTGTTGTCCCAGACGACTGGCTTTGGATTCCCTGCTTCATGCATCTCCTACATGATCGTAGTTATTTTAGTGTTGAGTTTCAAGCCAGCTTTTTCACTCTCCTCTTTCACCCTCAACAAGAGACTCTTTGCCGCTGCTGTTAAGTCACTTCAGTCGTGTCCGACTCTGTGCGACCCCATAGACGGCAGCCCACTAGGCTCCTCTGTCCCTGGGATTCTCCAGGCAAGAACACTGGAGTGGGTTGCCACTTCCTTCTCCAAAGCACAAAAGTGAAAAGTGAAAGTGAAGTCGCTGAGTCGTGCCCGACTATTAGCGACCACATGGACTGCAGCCCACCAGGCTCCTCTCTTTAGTTCCTCTTTATTTTCTGCCATTAAAGTGATACCATGTGCATAACTGAAGTTGTTGATATTTTTCCCTGCAATCTTGATTCCAGCCTGTGATTCATCCAGCCCAGCGTTTTGCATGATGTGCTCTACACAGAAGTTAAAGAAGCAGGGTGATAGTATACAGACTTCTCATACCGCTTTCCCAGTTTGGAACCAGTCTGTTCCATGCCCAGTTCTAACTGTTGCTTCTTGACCTGGATACAGGTTTCTCAGAAGACCTGAGAAACACCCTTTTTCTATACTGGATAAGGTGATCTAGTATTCCCACCTTTTTAGGAATTTTCCACAGTTTGTTGTGATCCACACAGTTAAAGGTTTTAGCATAGTCAGTGAAGCAGAAATAGATGTTTTCTTAGAATTCCCTTGCTTTTCCTATGAACCAGTGTATGTTGGCAATTTGACCTCTGATTCCTCTGCCTTTTCTAAATCCAGCTTGTACATCTGGAAGTCCTTAGTTCACATACTACTGAAGCCTAGCTTGAAGGATTTTGAGCATAATCTTGCTAGCAGGTGAATTAAGCCCAATTGTATTATAGTATGAACATTATTTGGCATTGCCTTTCTTTGGGTTATATTGAAAACTAACCTTTTCCAGTCCTGTGGCCACAGCTGAGTTTTCCAAATTTTCTGACATATTGAGTACAACACTTTAACAACATCAACTTTTAGGGTTTTAAATAGCTCATCTGGAGTTATGTCACCTCCCCTAGCTTTGTTCATGGTAGCTCTTCTAAGGCCTACTGGACTTCACATTCCAGGATGTCCAGCTCTAAGTGAGTGCCCACACCATCATGGTTAACTGGGTCATTAAGACCTTTTTTGTATACTTCTTCTCTGTGTTCTAGGCAGTTCTTCTTAATCTCTTCTGCTTCTTTTGGATCCTTACAATTTCCATCCTTTATCATGTCCATCCTTGCATGAAATGTTTCCTTGATGTCACCTATTTTCTTGAAGAGATCTCTACTTGTTCCCATTCTGTTGCTTTCCCCTGTTTCTTTGCATTGTTAATTTAAGACGGTCTTTTTATCTCTCCTTGTTACTCTCTGGAAATCTGCATTTAGTTGGGCGTATCTTTCCCTTTCTCCCTTACTTTTTGCTTTTCTTCTTCCCTCAGCTATTTGTAGAGCCACCTCAGGCAGCCACTTTGCCTTCTTACAATTGTTTTCCTTTGGGGTGGTTTTAGTCACCACCTCCTGTACAATGATATGATCCTCCATCCATAGATCTTCAGCCACTCTGTCCACCAGATCTAATCCCTTGAATTTATTTTTCACCTCCACTGTACCAGTTCAGTTCAGTTCAGTTGCTCAGTCGTGTCCGACTCTTTGCAACCCCATGAATCGCAGCACACCAGGCCTCCCTGTCCATTACCAACTCCCGGAGTTCACTCAGATTCACTTCCATCGAGTCAGTGATGCCATCCAGCCATCTCATCCTCTGTCGTCCCCTTCTCTTCCTGCCCCCAATCCCTCCCAGCATCAAAGTCTTTTCCAATGAATCAGCTCTTCACATGAGGTGGCCAAAGTACTGGAGTTTCAGCTTTAGCATCATTCCCTCCAAAGAAATCCCAGGGCAGATCTCCAGAATGGACTGGTGGGATCTCCTTGCAGTTCAAGGGATTCTCAAAAGTCTTCTCCAACACCACAGTTCAAAAGCATTAATTCTTCAGTGCTCAGCCTTCTTCACAGTCCAACTCTCACATCTTAAGGTATTTTATTGAGTTCATACCGGAATGACCTAGTGATTTTCTCTACTTTCTTTAATTTCAGCCTGAATTTTGCAATAAGGACCTCATGATCTGAGCCATAGCCACCTCTAGGTCTTGTTTTTGCTGACTATATAGAGCTTCTCCATCTTCAGCAGCAAAGCACAAAATCAGTCTGATTTTGGTGTTGACCATCTGGTGATATCCATGTGTAGAGTCATCTCTTGTGTTGTTGAAAATGGGTATTTGCTCTGACCAATATGTTCTCTAAACAAAATTGTCAGCCTTTGCCTTGCTTCATCTTGTACTCCAACATCATACTTGCCTGTTATTCCAAGTATCTCTTGAGTTCCTACTTTTGCCTTCCAGTCCTCTGTTATGAAAAGGTCATTTTTTTGTGTGTGGTGCTAACTCTAGAAGGTGTTTTATGCCTTCATAGAACGAGTCACCTTCAACTTCTGTGGCATCAGTGCTTGGGGCATAAACTTGGATTCCTGTGATGGTGAATGATTTGCCTTGGAAACAAAGTGATATCATTCTGTCATTTTTGAAGTTATGCACAAGCATTGCATATCAGACTCTTTTGTTGACTATGAGGGCTACTCCATTTTTTCTAAGGGATTCTTGCCCTTGGTAGTATATATAATGGTGATCTCCCATTTTTGTTCACTGATTCCTGAGATGTCCATTACAATCTTGCCATCTCCTGCTTGACCACATCTGATTTACCTTGATTCATGGACATTCCAGATTCCTAAACAATATTTTTCTTTACAGCATCAGACTTTCCTTTCACCGCCAGACGTAACCACACTGAGTGTGTCATTTCTGCTTTGGCCCAGCTGCTTCATTCTTTCTGGAGCTGTTAGTAATTGCCCTCCACTCTTCCCCAGTAACGTACTGCACATCTTCTGACTCAGGAGGCTTATCTTCCAGTGTCATATCTTTTTGCCTTTTCATACTGTTCATGGGGATCTCCAGGCAATCATACTAGAGTGGGTCGCCCTTTCCTCCTCCAGTGGACTACATTTTTTCAGAACATTTCACTATGACCCATCTTCTTGTGTGGCCCTTCATGGCATGACTTATAGCTTTGTTGAGTTATGCAAGCTCCTTTGGCAAGACAAGGCTGTGGTTCATGAAGGGGAGTATATTTACGGGCTACACTACTAGTAAGACACCCTCCAGAAGGGAAGGTATCTAACAGAGAGGGTGTGATAAGGCAGAACATCGGAGGGGGAAAGAGAGACTAGATGCGAGGGGCACTCAGCTAGAGGGGCTGCCACCCAGCCATAAAGGAATATATCCTTCTCTGGAGGGAAGGAACGGAGGAAGGGGAGGGGGAGAAAGGAGGGAGAATGAATATATTCGTGTGTGTGTTTCAGTGTATGTGTGTGTGTGTCCCAGAAAGGCTGGTGGGGAAGTAGGGAGATGAAGATCTTGTTTCAGACTTTTTATTTACTTGTTTATTAGTATGTAACTTTTATAGTAGGAGGTAGGGTCATCATCTGAGAATGAAGTTAAGTAGAGTCGTGGGAGAGCAATGAGAGTTTGGATAAAGGTGTACAGGCAAGGCAAATAATGTAAAAAACTATAAAAGTAAAAAAGATTAAACTGAGCCTGTTAAAATTGGAGACTCAATGGTTGATGCAAAGATCTCCAAACTTGTATGATTTTTTTTCCCAATTATGCTCAGGTAACAAGATTTTGTGGCTCAGCTGGTAAAGAATCTGCCTGCTTTGCAGGAGACCTGGGTTCAATCCCTGGGTTGAGAAGATCCCCCGGAGAAGAAAAAGGCTGCCCACTCCAGTATTCTGTCCTGGAGAATTCCATGGACTGTATAGTCAATGGGGTTGCAAAGAGTCAGACGTGACTGAGCGACTTTCACTTCACTTTAATAGAATATTAAAGGCATTTGTTATGTATCCCTTAATAAATTATCAGTTTTATGCATTGCAAACATTACCTAAGCCCCACTAGATGAGTACATTTATTACCTTAATTTGCAAACTAAGAAACTTCTTCAAGGTTGTACACCTGCCAAAAAGGCAGAGCACCAACATCAAACATATGCTGTTCATCAAATGCTTGATTTCCTCCAGGGAGTCAGAGTGACAATATGACATTTTTGCCTTGCCTCAGGGAACTTTTCATCCACAAAAGAAGTTATGTCAAATGTAAACCACCCATATGTTCATCAACAGATGAATGGATACAGAAGATGTGGTACATATATACCATGGAATATTACTCAGCCATAAAAAGATTGAAATAATGCCATTTGCAGCAACATGGATGGGCCTAGAGATTGTCATACGGAGTGAAATAAGTCAGGCACAGAAAGAGAAATATCAAATGATATCTAAAGAAATGATACAAATGAACTTATTTACAAAACAGAAACAGACTCAAAGACTTAGAGAACAGACTTGTGGTTGCCCAGGAAGAAGGAGTTTGGGGGAGGGCTGGATTGGAAGTTTGGGATTAGCAGATACTAATACTATAGGACAGATAAGCAGCGAGGTCCTACTATATAGCACAGGTAACTGTATTTGACATCCTATGACAGAATATGAAAAGGAATACGAAAGCTTGTATCTGAATCACTCTGCCTTACAGCAAAAATGAACACAACACTGTAAATCCATTCTACTTCAATAAAATAAACTGTTTAAAAATAGCAAGAAACGTTAGGTGAAAGCAGATAGAAATGGAACAGGAAAAAAGCAGGCAGGAAAAGGAACCAGTTGGGCATGGAACATAAAACCCATAGGAAATCTTATGGAAAAAATGAAGTCGTGTCAATAAACAATCTCGAGTGAGTGTGAGAGTCCGTAGGCTCAGTGGGAACCAGGGGCCCTTGGCTACTTTCAGGAAACGTCTTCCTCCTGGGCTGACATCAGAGACACAGGTCGGTGGTAGATATACCACATGCGGGGGCTGTTGGTGTTGAGGCAAGGAGGCATGAGGAAAGGGCTCATCCTTGCTCAGTGCCCCTGGGCTGCTGGGGGACAGTTGAGTGTGGGGTGGGGGCAGGTGAGATGTGGAATTAGATATCACAGATGTGGTGTCTGCTGAGAACTTCCTCTGGCTTGGCATCAGCTGGAAGACATGTAAGGTCTTACAGAAAAGGACATCAGATTCCAGTTTTAGAAACATGACCGTGCTGGTAACAGGCAGGATGGACTGTATCTACTAATACAACAGGGAGACTGATGATTATCAAAGCGGCGAGCTGTCAGTTACTCTGGGTCATGTACTGTGTGGGTGATTGACAGATTCCATGATGCAATCATTGTAGAAGCTCTATAAGTGAGTATAGTCAATCTCATGTCACATGTGAGGAAACCAAGGCACTGCTGGGTTAAGTAACTCACCAAGGTCTTAAAGCTGAAATGTGGCAGAGGAAGACTTGGACACAGGCAGGCCGGCGGAGGCAGGGAAAGCAGACACTCAGGACCACGCCAACAGCAGGGATGCAAGGACTGGCCCCGGGTCTGAGGTCTGGGCCAAGTTTGCCTTATTTTTCATAGTTTTGCTGTTTGTATCTAAACATGGATCTCATGATACCTGTCGTGAGTTGACTAGAGTCCCCCTCAAATTTCACATCTCTTTAGAACCTCCGAATGGGATTGGATTTTGAACCAGGGTCAGTGTCTTGGCAGATGTAATTAGTTGCTAAGTGAAGTCGCTCAGTTGTGTCTGATCCCTTGCGACCTCATGGACTGTAAGCTACCACACTCCTCCATCCATGAGATTTTCCAGGCAAGAGTACTCGAGTGGGTTGCCAATTCCTTCTCCAAAGGATCTTCCCAACCCAGGGATCGAACCCAGGTCTCCTGCATTGTAGGCAGATGCTTTACCATCTGAGCCACCAAAGTCCTAGTTAGTTGCTAAGATGAGGTCTTTCTGGAGCAGGGTGGCCATAACTCCAGGGACCAGTGTCCTTGTAAGGAGAGAAGAGGATGCATGGAGAAGAATGTTAGGATGGAGATAACTTGGGATGATGTGACTTGAAGCCAGGGATGGCCAAGGACTGCCAGACCCAGCAGAAGCCAGGAAGAGGCAAGAAAGACTTCAGCCCTAGGGCCTTCAGAAGGACTAACGACTGCTGGCGCCTCTTCTCAAACTTCAGACTGGAAGAATTCAAATTTCTGTTGTATTTAACCCAAACATTAGTGGTAATGTGTTACAGCAGCCCTAGGAAACTAATAAATCTTTCTTTACAGAAATTTCCACTTAGGGTTTTATATGTATACGTGTATATATATATGTATATATATATATATGCCATTTCCTTCTCCAGTAGACATATATATATATAGTGTCCAAATAAGGGAATGGTTTCTGAAGGACAGACCCTTAATGACTGATGCTCTCCTGAGGACACCTTCATTATATTTCCCACCACCTGCCCAGTAGACTGGGCTTCTCCCATGGCTCAGTAGTAAAGAAACCACTTGCAGAGTAAGAGACTCAAGTTGGATCCCTGGGTCAAGAATATCCTCTGTAGGAGGGCATGGCAAGCCACTCCAGTATCCTTGCCTGGATAATCCCATGGACAGAGGACCCAGAAGGGCTAAAGTCCATAGAATCAAAAAGAGTCAGACAGGACTGAAGGGTCTGAGCATGCACGAACACCCAGTAGACAACTCTATTTGGATTCCCTGGGATGAATCTTGCTTCCACCTTCATCTTCTTGTCACACCTTAAATGTTTTGGGTTCTGAAAACAGAATTCTTTAACCTAGGCTGCAAGAATGTGAAGTGAAGATTTACTTTATGACCATGACACTAATTTCTGTGCTTGCAAAAGGGTATGAAACTGCTCGCGTCTGCTTCAGGCCTGACTGTTGCCCTGACCCAGGTGCTGATGGAGTCTGCTCCTGTTCAAGACTGGAAATATCAGAGCTGTTCGTGAAGCCCATAATAAGCAACGTGAGCAACCAAGCACAAAGGGGGCTTCTTCACATTGTATTGGAGAGACTGGGTTTCCACAATGGACAAACACAGAATCTCAGAGCTGGCCAGAGAAAATCGAGACATCACTCCTACATAACAGAAGGAGTTAAAATTGGCTTAAATTCTGCCAGTAGAGTAGCATGGACTTTAACTCTGCATCATTTATCCTTTCCTCTGCAAACCAGTTTCTTGTTGACCCATCACTTATACTGGTTACCAGTTTTGCCGATGCTCTGGGCTTGGTTCTGTTTACCATTCATTTTTCTCAGAGAAAAGCTGGGTGTAAATGTACTAGAGGTTTTCTTGGGCTGCCTGCTCGGATTCATCAGTCACAAAGACACCTGCGCATGCACGCACACACACGCACACCCCTCCTGCAAGAGCTGGACGTGCAGCATGGTGTTGTAAAGAGAGAGACATGGTGGATTAAGCAGCTGTGCTCAGAGTGCTTCCCCTACTCTGCACCTGCTACCCTGACTCCAGATGGTGCTGTTCATTTCAGGTTTTCCAACGAGCTAGAGTATCATGTGTTGCATTTGCATATGGAGGTACATGGGCTTTCCAGGTGGTGCTGGTGGTAAAGAACCTGCCAGGAGATGCAGGAGACACGGGTTTGATTCTCTGCATTGGGAAGATCCCTTGGAGGAGGGCTGCCAACCCACGCCAGTACTCTTGCCTAGAGAGTTCCATGGACAGAGGAGCCTAGTGGGCTACAGTCCATGGGGTCACAAAGAGTCAGACAGGACTGAAATGACTTAGCACGCAGCATGTGCATGAAGGTAAAGAACTGTCCTGTTCTCCAGAAACCAAATACACAGTAACAAAGCAGGCACCACTTCCCTGTTCAGATCCATTCCTGCAAGGCTGTGCCGTTGTTGTTTGATGAATTAAAAACATTACAAGACAGACCACAGATCCTAAGGTCAGAGATGAGGTTCTTCTCAAGCTTCAGATCCCCTCCTTGGGGAGCTCCAGTTAGTCGATTATAACACATCCCTGAGTTTTCTTGTTGGTTCTTGGATTCATTGGTCTATCGTCTGTCTGTCTGGACTTACAGACTCTGACCCTCCTTACTCGGTACATCCTCTGTGATTTCAAGCATTGGGCCTGGTGTGCTCAAGAGTGTACTTGCTGACGGAGTCCTTGATGCCGGCCAGGCTCCCCAGAACCACAGGGCGGAGGATGGAGAGAACGAAACCTCAGTAGACGTGTTCAGAAGCAGGGCCTCCACTGCTAACCTGAGCAGAATCTTAGGTCACGCTGGGAAAGATGGCTTCAAGCACTGTAGAGACAAATTCAGCCGTGAGTCAGGGACAGCAGGCACATCTTAAATGACATCCTACGGGCCGGCACGTAGATAGGGAGGGGTAAACAGAAGCTGACCATTTCTAACGCCGGCCTAGAAAACGTGCCAGTAAATTAGACTCTCAGAAAGAACTGCTGGATTCCCGGTACGCTTTCTGGGGTTTATGACAAAAATACCCACTTGGAAACTCTGTGTGTATGTGTACACTTTGTGTATGATGGCATCATAGTACAGGAGTGGTCTGCGATGAAATCTCAGGCTGGGGTGAACAATTTGGATTATGTAATAAGATAACTGAGCTCAAATGTGCAAAACACTTCCAGGTAAAGTTTCGGGTAAAAGTACCCAGCTAGGGCATAGGCCTTTGCATGTTCCCACTACATCTGATATCATATGGCCTTTTATAGAAAACAAGAGAGGCTTATTTCACCCAAAACATCCAGGGTATGTATTTCCAGGTGAAGAAATTGGGGAAAGAAAGTAGATACCACCGTGTTGAAGGAAAAGTGGAGACCTTGGCTGCATCAACATTATCCATGTCACCTGGTTACATTAGAAAGTTCTGAATAAACAGCTCAGGGGGAAAAAGACGTTTTCCTTTGAGTTCATATGTCCCTGTGCTGTTGCCTGGGCGTCTTTTCAATTTTTCTTTGTTGAGGCTGTTTTTGGATTGCAGGCTCCTTTTTCTTATCTGTGGGAAGGAATGCTTTTCTAACTAGAGCCCGGTGGCTTTGCTGGGCTGGCAGGGCGTGTGCAGGTTCACCACAGAACACAAAAGCCTATGTCACCATGAACAGTTGGAATCTGCTGAAGTATGTCCTGTGGTGCCCGAGGGCTCAGCACATGGGCAACTAAGACCAGCATGCCAGCCTGGGGGACCGCCACCAGCCCCTCCCCTCTGCACTGCTGGTGGCAAGTTCACCCAACCTCCAAGGCCCTGACACTCAAGGATTCAGATGGACCCTTTGCTTGGGGAAGGGAGAAGGGGAGCAGTGGGCGCTGGGGCCTCAGTGCTGCATGTGTTCCAGCTGAGTGCTTTGTTTCTCTTTTATGCTGCATTTCCTGGAGTTCTGAATCTGGTGAGGCAGGATGTGATGGGGAGGAGAGTGGGGAGAGGGCAGAGGAGAAAGGCAACTGGGTGGAAAATGGAAAAATGTGAGAGAGGCTAGGTCACTGAGGGATTTCCAGTAAGCAAAAAAAAAAACAAAAAACACTTGTATTATGATATTGGTATAAATAATCATTCTGTATTAGTAAAGATTATTATAGCTGAAGGCAATAGAAATTGGACTAACAGTGGCCTATCAGGTTCAGGATTTATTTTTCTGAAACAAGAAACCTGAAGGAAGTGAAGCCTCCACAATGTCCTTAAAGACTGGGCTCTATTTACTCCATTGTCCTCAGTCTTTCATCCTCATATTTGTCTTCTCATGGTCACAAGATGGCTGCTTCACCTCCAGCCTCACAGCTGCATTCCAGTCAAGTGGCAAAGGGCCCAAGGGGTTCCTAACAAAGATTGGCCTTTTCATGGGGAGAGATCCTTCTCCAGGGATTCCTGCCCACATGCCTTTGGCTAGAATGGAGTTACATGGAAAACATTACCGTCAAGGAGACCAAGAGCTTGGGGACTTAGTTTTCCAGCCTCTAGGGTAGAGAGCAGCACCGAGAGAAATGGGTGGTTATAGATTTAGAATCAACCACAGTGGGTCAAGGCCAAACTAGCAAACAGTTCAAGGAGAAGAATTCAGGCAGACCTCGTTTTACTGCACTTCATTTTATTGCATTTTTTACAAAGTGAAAGTTCTTGGAAACCCTGCTTTGAGCAAGTCTGTTAGCACCACTTTCCCAACAGCACTGGCTCTCTTTGAATCTGTGTCACAGTTTGATAATTCTCACAGTATTTCAAACTTTCTCATTATTATCACATTTGTTATAGTGATTTATGATCAGTGACCTTTTTATTGAAGTATAGTTGATTTATAATGTGTTAATTTCTGAATTTCTGGTGTACAGTAAAAGGAGGTACACACACACACACACACACATATGGACTTCACAGGTAATGCTAGTGGTAAAGAATCTGCTTGATAATGCAGGAGACATAAGAGATGCAGGTTCGATCCCTGAGTCAGGAAGGTCCGCTTGAGTAGGAAATGGCATTCCACTCCAGCATTCTTGCCTGGGAAATTCCATGCGCAGAGGAGCCTGGCAGGCTACAATCCATGGGGTTGCAGAGTCGAACACGATTCAGCAACTGAGCACACACATGCATACATATACATACATGTCCTTTTTCATATTCTTTTCTGTTCGAGTTTATTACAAAATATTACGTATTGTCCCCTGTTCTAGACAGCAGGACCTTGTTGTTTGTGATCAGTGACCTTTGGTGTTACTAACATGACTGGCTGAAACCTCAGATGATGGTTAGTGTTGTGCCCAGAGTCCGAGTCCCCAAAACTGAGAGAATAAGACGTCCACAGCAATGCAAAAACATAAAGGGGTTTTATTACTAGCCGGAGCTAGGGCTCCCGTCTCATCCAGCGCAGTGGAGTCTTGACGAGAGCCCCGAGCTCTGAATTACAGCTGCTTATATACAGGTGGTCTTTTGTCTGAGCAATAGTTTAGTTGGTGTGTGGTGATTGACTCAACCTTGGGTCATCATGGTGATTGACATAACCTTGATTGTCTCAACCTTGGGTCATCGGGGACCTTGGTGTCATCGGGGACCTTGATGTCATTGGGGGCTTCCTAGAATTATGACTCATGCTTACAAGAACCTGAGGCTTAGGCCTAGTGTGGCCTGTTGAGCCTGTCATGGCTCAGGTTAGGTCCCAACAGTTAGCACTATTTTTACCAATAAAATATTTTAAAATTGAGGTATGTACATTGTGTTGTAGACAAAATGGTACTAGGAAGCAAAGTATTCTTATTTATTGTGATCATCTAGGACTGAAGCTGCACTGTATCTGAGTGACTGGCTGTGCAAAGTGACTCGGAAATTATGAGTCAGAGGCCACCAGGTAGAGAGCAACACCTCAGCTAGCAAAGAGGATGGTGATCAGAGGCCACTGACCAGCTGCTCTCGACTCTCTCTATTTTTCCATCTTCTAAAGTGTTTCTCATCAGTTATTTGTATTATACAGTGGGAAAGAATCTGCCTGCCAGTGCAGGAGACATAAAGAGATTCGGGTTTCATTCCTGGATTGGGAAGATCCCCTGGAGCAGGAAATGGCAACCCACTCCAGTATTCTTGCCTGGAAAATTCTGTGGGCGAAGGGGCCTGGCAGGCGACAGTCCAAGGGGTTGCAAAGAATCAGATATGACTGAGGGATGATGCACACATCTGTAATATCAGCAGTGCATACGTGTAGCACAACTGACTCTATGGTCTATGGTGACCTGAGTGGGAAGAAAGTCCGAAAAAGAGGGATACATATATGTGTGTGTGTGTGTGTGTGTGTGTGTGTGTGTGTGTGTATACGTGTATGGCTGACTCATTTTACTGTACAATAAAAACTAACACAACATTGTAAGGCAACTATATACCAATAAAAGTTAATTAAAAAAATAGGGCTTCCGTGATGGCTCAGTGGTGAAGAGCCATCTGCTTCCCAGTGGCAATCTGCTTGCCAGTGCAGGATAATTGCGTCACATTCCTGGTCCAGGAAGACCCTACAAGCCTCGAAGTAACTAAGCCTGTGCGCCACCACAAGGGCCGCCGCGATGAGAAGCCCCTGCACCGCAACTAGAAAGCGGGCCCGCTCACCGCAACCAGAGAAAAACCCTTGCAGGAATGAAGACCCAGCACAGCTGAAAATAAAGTTTCACAAATAAAATAATGAAGCGTTTCTGTTCTCACACCGCTGAGGAACACACAGGACAGCCATGCTTTGTGATGTAAGCGGGCCCTCTTCTCTGCCTGCAGGCGGGGGCCCGAGTGCCCCTGGCCCGCGCGCTTCTGTGGGCAGGGCTTCCCGTGGCAGAGGCCGGAGGCGGGTGGAGCGGATCTGCTGAGCCGCAACTGTGACCGGCTAGGGAAGCGGAGGAGACAGGCACGGGGAAGAATCTGCCCGCTCTCCTCGTCTCTCCTCCTCCTTGGCCCCTGATTAATTCAGCCTTCACGTCCATCGGCTGCTTCTCAGGGTCTGCTTGCGTCTCCTCTGCAGTGGGAGTCTGAGTAGCCCCCCTGTGTCCTCTCTGTCAGGGTACCATCCTTTGCCCAGCAGACGGCTGCGTGGAGCCTACCGTACTTCGAGCTCCGCCAAAGCCCTGGGTTCAGCGCAGTTCAGCCCTTGCCTGATAGAAATGTAATGTTAGCCCCACAGGTAATTTTAATTTTTCCAGTATCCACATTCGATAAGTTAAAAAGAAGTGGGTGAAATTAATTTTAATGATATATTTATTTTAACTAATATATCAAAAACATTGGATTAAGTCATATTTATTAAATTTTATATCAGTATTATATTGACATAA
>SJYQ01006306.1:349783-362094 GCA_006410935.1 Redunca redunca
TGCAGCCATGAAATTAAAAGACGCTTACTGCTTGGGAGGAAAGTTATGACCAACCTAGATAGCATATTCAAAAGCAGAGACATTACTTTGCCAACAAAGGTCTGTCTAGTCAAGGCTATGGTTTTTCCTGTGGTCGTGTATGGATGTGAGAGTTGGACTGTGAAGAAAGCTGAGCACCGAAGAATTGATGCTTTTGAACTGTGGTGTTGGAGAAGACTCTTGAGAGTCCCTTGGACTGCAAGGAGATCCAACCAGTCCATTCTGAAGGAGATCAGCCCTGGGTGTTCTTTGGAAGGAATGATGCTGAAGCTGAAACTCCAGTACTTTGGCCACCTCATGTGAAGAGTTGACTCATTGGAAAAGACTCTGATGCTGGGAGGGATTGGGGGCAGGAGGAGAAGGGGACGACAGAAGATGAGATGGCTGGATGGCATCACCGACTCAATGGACATGGGTTTGAGTGAACACTGGGAGTTGGTGATGGACAGGGAGGCCTGGCGTGCTGCAATTCATGGGGTCGCAGAGAGTCAGACACGACTGAGCGACTGAACTGAATAACTTCCTGTGTGGTATTTCCCTATTGATTAACATTTTATTTCCAACTTTTCACCTTTACAAAATTTACAGTTGTGAATACCTTTGTACTAAAGCCATTGTGTGTGTGTGTGTGTGTGTGTGTGTGTGTGTGTATGTATCTCAGATTATTTGTTTTGGATAGATTTCTAGCATAAATATTGTTTGTTCAAAAGGCTGTATCCACACACATTATAGAATTTGTTAAAGGGTTGTAAGCAAATTATAGTTTACACTTTCACCACTCCTTTGATCAAAGTCTTATTTATAAAATCTATTTGTGTAGCAGACTAGGGGTACGTTTTCAAGTACGAGTATAAATGTGAGTTTTGAAAAAGAATTTACATAAGAGCTCTTCAGTAACGTGGTACGTGGTGTGCCCTTTCACAGTGACATGAGATTAAATATGGAAATGTTAATATTAAAAGAAGACTTAATTGCCAGGTACATCTGTTGATCAGTGAATTACCTCATCATACTTGTGGGTATAAGCACTCAGAATATAAAAGAATTTAGTACAGACTAATGAGAAGTAGACTTTTCCCATCCTGTTTGTTCTTGGTTGGTTGTTTCTTCCTAATGATTGTGTGGTTTTTATAAGAGTCTTACAGAGCTGGACAGAGGCTGTGTCTTTTTGCTTTCTCATTTTATGTTCATCCTTAGATATTCAACATAGACAGCATATTAAAGAGCAGAGACGTTACTTTGCCAACAAAGGTCCATCTATTCAAAGCCATGGTTTTTCCAGTAGTCATGTATGGATGTGAGAGCTGGACCATAAAGAAAGCTGAGCACTGAAGAAGTGATGCTTTTGAACTCTGGTGCTGGAGAAGACTCTTGAGAGTTCCTTGGATTGCAAGGAGATCAAACCAGTCCATCCTAAAGGAAATCAGTTCTGAATATTCACTGGAAGGACTGATGTTGAAGCTGAAAATCCAATACTTTGGCCACCTGATGAGAAGAGCTGACTTATTAGAGAAGACCCTGATGCTGGGAAATATTGAAGGCAGGAGAAGAAGGGTGTGACAGAGGATGAGATGGTTGGATGGCATCACTGACTCGATGGACATGAGTTTGAGCAAGCTCCAGGAGTTGACGATGGACAGAGAAGCCTGGCGTGCTTCAGTCCATGTGGTCGCAAAGAGTCGGACAAAACTGAGAAACTGAACTGAACTGATAGATACTCATCGTTTTTCATGTGTTGCTCTTGCCCTTAAGTGCTTGGGGTGCACTTGGAGGAAGGTCTTGTGAGCTCCAGTTCAGTAGTTTATAGAGCAGGGAGAAAAAATGGGGACCAGCTTGAGGAAACAGTAGTGGAAGCAACCAGTCATAAACCTACCAACCAAATTACGTGTATGAAAAGTGCAGGACAAATACCTAATTCCCTAGTTAGAGAAAGTGGAAGTGAAGTCGCTCAGTCGTGTCCGACTCTTTGCGACCCTGTGGACTATAACCTACCAGGCTTCTCCGTCCATGGGATTCTCCAGGCAAGAATACTGGAGTGGGTTACCATTTCCTTCTCCAGGGCATCTTCCCAACCGAGGGATCGAACCCGGGTCTCCTGTATTGGAGGCAGATGCTTTAACCTCTGAGCCACCAGGGAAGCCTAGTTAGAGAGGCATCAGCCAAAATATCTCGGAGTCTAGGAATTTTCTTCCAAAGTTTTATTTCTAATACGAGTCATCCTGAGATGACCTTTGAGGGTGCTTAAGCACTGAGTCTGTGTCAACTGCTGTACTTTATCTGTCACTATTTTTATCTCCAGTTTTTTGTTCTACAGGCTTTTACTGGATTGATTCTAAGTCCTCACCTTATCTTTTTGATTATATTTTTATTTTCTTCTTTTTAACTGTTTTGTAAAATTTTAGCTTTATTTTCCATTGTATGAGAATAAATCTATAGATGGCTTTACAGTTTGCTATTCTGTTTCCTATACAGAGTAAACATTCTACTCCGTAAGTAGCATTTCTCATGAGATTTGCCAGTGAGCATGGTCTCAATCGTGTGTGTGATACAGTGCTCGACTCCGATTATTTATTTTTTCTGTGTCTGTTTATATTTGATGTCTGGAAACCCTACAGTTTAATTCTTTAAATCAGTCCACAGAGTAAGTTTTCAAGCAGTGCATGTTTTGATGTCAGCATATCTGAATTCATGTACCAACTACCTCTTGCTAATACATATGATATTTATGCAACAGGACGTGGTTCATAGTAAGCGAAAGTGAAGTGAAAGTGAAGATCTTTCAGTGGTGTTCAACTCTTTGCGACCCCATGAACAGTAGCCCACAAGGGCAGGCAAGAACACTGGAGTGGGTAGCCTATCCCTTCTCCGGGGCATCTTCCCGACCCAGAAATCAAACTGGGTCTCCTGTATTGCAGGTGGGTTCTTTACCAGCTGAGCTACCAGGGAAGCAGTTCATAGTAAGCACTCAATAAGTTTTTATTTTTACCTTGTCGTGTTTATTTAGTATTTACTATGTATATAGCAAATGAATAGATGTTTCCAAGGTATAATTGATTAACACGGTAATCATTTTTCTCTAAGTGGGAGATAAAATGTATTAAATTATAACGCATAAATTGTCTTCTGATATCAATATTTTTAAAAATTATTTGTTTTGGACTGTCATTGCTGCATGAGGGCTCTCCTTTGAGGTGAGCGGGGCTAGTCTTCACTGCAGCTCCTCACTGCGGTGGCTTCTCCTGTTGTGGGGCACAGGCTCTAGGGTGCAGGCTCTGTGGTTGTAGCACGCAGGCTTAGTTGCCCCAGGAAGTGTGGAATATTCTCAGACCAGGGACTGAGCCATATTGCCTTCCTTGGCACGCGGATTCTTAACCATTGGACCAGCAAGGAAGTCCCTAACGACATCCTTTGTTCTTTGAAATTGTTCCTCTATTTGACATATTGTCTTCTGCCCTGATTCCTTCTGAGCTGGATTGCTGGTCCTCACAGTTTGGCACCACAGCCACCTAGGGAAAGTGCTGCCCAGGACACACCCCAAACCTGCTGCCAGTAAGTCTCAGGCAACTGTGAGGTCTCCTAGGTGGTGTTGCTGGTGGCCCAGAAGGTAAAGGATCTGCCTGCAATGCAGGGGAGCTGGGTTCGATCCCTGGGTTGGGAAGATCCCTGGAGAAGGGAATGCCTACTCCACTCCAGTAATCTTGCCTGGAGAATTCCATGGACAGAGGAGCCTGGTGAACTATAGACCATGGAGTCCCAAAGAGTGGGACACAACTGAGAGATTAACACTTTCGCTACTTTAACCAGAGCTTACACACCACAGAGGTACATCATTACCCTTAAACAGGTAAGAGGGATGTGCAGCCAACATCCCCCTTCTTTGGCTCCCACCAAGACAAACCCCCAGTAGAAGTGACACGTGGGGTGGATCCTGCAGTGTGAGGAGGAGATGCTCTGAGCAGGAGGGCATTCCAGGCAGAAGAAGCCACCAGTGCAGAACAGGTGCCTTGGGGGTAAGTGGAAGAAATTCGCTGAGACTGTTGTGTAGAAGGGCAGTGGGGAAGGAGGTGGGAGGTAAGAATGTTACTATCCTGGGCTTTTTCCTGACAGTTATAAGTTGTTAAGGAAGCGCTAGCAGGAGGTGCAGAAAACCAAATGCTTGTCCAACAAAGATCCTTCTGGTGGCTGTAAGAGTTTACAGGGGATGGAAGTTGGAGAGTCAGTGGTGGCCGTGTCCAGGCTAGTGGCAGGGGACATAGAGAGAAGTGGGCTGATTTGAGAGATCCTTAGGAAAAGCTAAGGAAGAAGTCGTTGAATATAATTTTGAGTTTTCGACTTCAAATGACTGAATCCACAGTTAAGACAGGAAGCAGGAAGCACATTCACCTGGGAGGGTGGGCAGAGAGGGGGAGCAGGCGGGCTGGCAGCCACATATGGAAGCTGTTTGTTTGGTCTGAAATATTCAGTGAGGGTGCCTACATCCACCACATAAAACACACACCTGTTAGGCCTCCGTGTCCCTGGTAGAAGAGGGGATGATGTCAAGAGGCACAGGCCCTTTGGATTAGCCATCTCCTCGGTGTATTTCTTGTTAGTCATCCTAATGATCTGCTGTATCTTCCTAAAATCAACTGATATAAAGGTAGAGAAACCAAAGGCTCCTTCTGTCTGTTATTTTTAAGTCTTGTGCCTTGGAATGACAGAGGAGCCTTTCCCGAGCAGGGCAGAGAGCGACAGCAATTGCAAAAGCGACACCACATATGCTGAGTCACGGTCGTGTTGACCAGGCAAAACCTTGCACCCAGAGAGCACATGTGTAAACAGCAGACCACGTGGGCTGGAGGTGGACACACCTGTTGGAAATATGCACAGAGATCGCTTCCCTACCGTTTACTCCTGATAATGTCAAGGCAAAGGAGGGTTTAGTGACAGGCCGTCTGTCGCATAAGAGACTGATTGCTTTCTCATTCTTCCCTGGACTTTCACTTTTTTCTAAAGTTCACAGATGTGCCCTTGATGCGGTCTGGGGATTTTTGTGAACTGCTGGAAAATTTCACTCACACACTCACGGTTCCAATGAACACAAAATACCTCTTCCAGGGAGCAGTTGCCAATAAGCAGTATTTTTAGAGGCACAGGTCACAGTTTCTGTTTTCCTCTATTGTGACCGTTAATGGGCCCTGAATGATTGAGAAACAGCCTCTGATGAAAGGCATTGCCCACTGCTTCATTATACGCTCTGGGCAGTAAATGTTTACTGCACTTTAGGTTTCTGCTAACACGTCATTAAACAAGCTCCGATCGCGTAGCTGTTACTCCCTCAACCATGTCTGTTGTTTCCCTGGGTCTGAAATAGAGCATCAGTCCTTCCGGTTTCTACAGCTAAATGTCCCCTCACCAGGATGTCACACCGTCCGTGTGCATGCTTTCTCCAGATGTATTCCTGTTCACTTTCTGAATTCTTTGGTAAACTCTGCCACTCAAGCAAAGAGACTGTCCCTGTTTCCAGCCATATTTTTTAATGTGTTGCTTAAAGGAATTCTTTGCTGTGTGATGCGAGGTGAAAACCACCCAGCGCACAGACCTAAACCATGAGCTGCTGTGACATTTTATGACACAGAATGCAGGTCCTATCCTGGTTTGCTGGGCATACAGTTCCTCTGGGAATTGGAAGACTACGATTTCTGGTTATCTGAAAAGAGCAGAAATCTCTTTTCCTTTCCTATCATAGGAGCAGCGAGAGCAAACTTTCTCACTATCCAACTCTGAAGGGAACACCTTCTCTTATTTTTTTTTCTGGGTTTGAAAATGAAAAAAAGGAAATGCTCACTATTGCACACAGTCTCAGCTACTATAATGTTAGTGGTAGAAATTACGACCATCAGCAATTAGAGGGGAGAAGTGGTTCAGGTGCCATTGGCTTTTTGTAAGCCTGGCTATAAAAATAAAGTGCCTCTTTGGGCATGCTTAGGCATTATTTGGGGGTTAAGAATGGAGACAGAGGAAAAAAATCTGAAACGTAAACACATGTTTTTCATCCTGACACACCAGGTTAACATGATTTTCCACAGCTGCAGCTGAGAAGGGTTAGTATCTTTTCATCTATTTTCTAAAGCAACATGATAACATTTTTTTTTTTTTTTGCCAGCTAACCTGGACGTCTAGCACTCCTTCCTACAGAGCATCCACTTGTATAAATGGATGAGGTTCATTTTCATGAGTTTATACAAAGGCCAGAAAACATCTTCTTGCCTAAAGGTCAAGCCTGGCATCATTGCACATGGCTTTGCTCAAGCCCAGACCTCGCCAGGTGGCTTCAAAGTGCCAGGTCAGAACCCAAGTGCAAAATAAGCTACCACAGTTGGCACCGAGCTTCCATGATAATTCCCTGGGCAAAGATTGAAGCAAAGGAAAATTCTGTGGACAGTCAGTTCTGAAAAGCATATTTCTGGTAGAAAGGAAGACTCATGGAGGGAGAATTTTTTTTCTCTCCTTCTCTTCCCAGAAGAATTCTTTGCTTATGTTTCCTGAATCCCAGAAACTCTAATAAATTCCAAATACTAGAGAATTTCAAGAAGGTTCATTTGAATGTCATCAGCTCTATCAGACTCTATGCATCCTCTTTTGGGAAAGGATCATAATTTATTTTTCCTGCATTTGTGGATAAATATATTGTAAATGATAAATATATGTGGACATCTCTTTCCTACTGAAAAAGGACACACTCTTCCATCATCAGTTTTCTTAAGAATTTAGCCAAGTTACATTTTTGCATTCCCATGGCATATCTTATGGCCAGCATGTATTAGGATTATTGAAGGATGAGTCTTTCTACTCCTCTGGATGGTAAGCCTTTAGCTGCTAAGTTCCAGGGACCCCCTCATCCCTGGAACCCATTTCCAGTATCCTGAGACCCCCTCCTCCTATGGTGCACAGAACATGTTACCCATAATAGATGCTGAAGTCTTATTTACTGATTGAGAGCACATTGAACAAAGCCTCCACAGGACCCCATTCATACTCTGCTGAAAAGCATTTGCTGTCAGAATTCACTGAATGATAATCTCTCTCCACACCCCCACACCACCCCATCCCCGGGTATTCTGTCAGAGGCATGCTGCTAAAAGCGTGTGCAGAAGCTAACTTGAAACTGTCATGATAAGAATCATTGAGAAAGAGCTAAAAAGCCACTTTGCCTGAGGATTATCACTTCTGGTTCAGTATGGAGGCAGGGAGGCTGGTTAGCTTCTCACAGAAAGGAGTGAGGCTGCTTGGACTGGCTTCAAAGGAATACCACTGAGAACTGCCCCATACTTGCCCCCAAGTTTCATTTCTGACTCCATGGCAACCTTGCAAAAGTTTCAGGAACAAGTGAGAGCAAACTACAAAATAAACCTCATGCCAGGGTTGAGCCCAGAATCTCTGTCATAAGAATGACTGAGTTAAGGGAGGGGCATTTTTAAGTTTCTAATTTGTTTTTATTTAAATGGACCAACATGCTTATTTCCCTAGGTGACTTATGACCTGGTGAGAATTTACTTATAAGGTAATATTATGATATTGTATATACGGTTTTGAAAACCTTCTAAATGTGATTGCTTTCCTGGTGAAGTTAAGCATTCTAAGGTTTGTCTTTTTTTTTTCTTTTTTATTCTTTACCTACAGATGCTATTTTTGTTGTTGAAATATACTTGATTTACAATGTTGTGTTAGTTTCTGGTGTATAGCCAAGTGATTTCTTTTCATACTTTTTCCACTCTGGTTTATCACAGAACATTGACTCTAGTTCCCAGCGCTATACATGAGGACCTTGTTTATCCAGCCTATATATAATTGTGTGTGTGTGTGTGTGTGTGTGTGTGTGTGTGTGTGTGTTTGCTCAGTACCTCAGTCATGTCCACATCTTTGCAGGCCCATGGACTGTAGCCTACCAGGGTTTCCATTCCCTGCTCCAGAGGATCTTCCCAACCCAGACTGAACCCAGGTCTCCAGCGTCTCCTGTATTGGCAGGTGGATTCTTTACCACTGCACCACCTGATACTATTTATTCGTCAATAAGGAACTGTGGGGTTTTGTCTACTTCATTTTTGTAGTTCATTGCATCTGTTTTATTAGCTACTGTAACTAAACAGTCTGAGAATTACATATTTAAACGAAACAAAAATTTTTAAATAGCCAGCTTTGCAGAGGTTTGCTTCTAGCATCCTCCCAGGGTGAAGATCTCATCCTGAGAATGAGGTCAGCCCATTGGGGGAAACAGTGATGTCTGAAGCCCACTTAGTGTTGGGTAACAATCGTATGAGTTTACAAGGTTTTTCAGTGTTTTGCTTGTCTATGCTTGTGCCTGGGGTACAAGAGAGAAACAACCTGTATTTCCGGGAGCCTCTTCCTCTATTTCTCGTAGTTACCAGATGGCAATTATCAGGTATCTCGAGGTACCTCTTGTACCACCTTTGAAAGTGAAGACTCTCATTTCAATCACCTTCTTGTGCCCCCTTGCACCAGACGCTTAGCAGCAGGGGCAGGTCCTCACAACCTGGACCACTGACTGTCTTGACCCAGGGTTCTTGCTATGGTCACCAGAGCCCATGGAGCTAGGCAGGAAAGAGGGCACCAATACAGCTGCTGCCCCGTCAGCCCAGTAGCCACTGATGCTCAGCCCTGTGGGGTGGGGACCAGGTGAGAGGAAGCACAGAGTGTGGACCACCAAGCATTATTCAGCAAAAGAGGCAGGAAATGCCCAGTTCCTGGTGGAGGGCCGCAGAGCCACCCCGCCCCAGGACAAGTGTGCCTGTAGGGAAGATGGGCCCTGGGGTGGATTAGCTCCAACCCCCTGCAGCCCTTGGCTCTCAGCTGTGGGACGGTTCACACCTCCACTGCGCTTGAGCTGCTTGGCTTCAGACTGCCACTCTGCTACCTACTAATCGTGCCACCTCAGGAAGATGCCTCAAGCTTTCCTCAGCCCTGTGTCTGCCTCTATAAAATAAATGTAAAATCATTGCCAATCTCAGAGTCCTGAGAAGTTTCCTTAGATACTAGAAAGCATCCCAGCTCACTCCTGTGAAGAGCATCACCTGAGCCAGGGGGTTAGCATATTCGCATGGTATTGTCTGTTGAGCTCCATCTTTGCTGTTGAACGCATTAACTTCTATGGCTTCCTTCCATCAAGAGTGTTTTCGAGAGTCTTTGCTTCCTTCTATGCTTGCATGCTAACTTGATTCAATCATGTCTGACTCTTTGTGACCCTGTGGACTGTAGCTTGCCAATCTCCTCTGTCCATGGGATTCTCCAGGCAAGAATACTGGAGTGGGTTCCCTTTTCCTACTCCAGAGGATCGTCTCGACCCAGGGATTGAACCCGTATCTCTTATGTCTCCTGCATGCATGCAGGCATGTTCTTTATAGCTGGTGCCACCTGGGAAGCCCTGCCAAATTCTTTGCAGTAAATTAATCTTTAAATTGAAATCCGGAGGCTTCCTCATGTGGAACACCTCAGTGTGGAGGTGTGCCTTCCTTTATCTTGTTCTTTGGCAAAGGTAAAAAAATTCCAACCTAGGCCCCAGTGACAACAAGAAGTGCAGAAGTGTGACTTTACATTGACTGGTTTTGTGTGTGTTTCTTTTAAAGCACAAGAGAGTGCTTGTTTAGAGTTTTAAGCATGAAACCATGTGGCTGCTGCTGCTAAGTCACTTCAGTCGTAACCGACTCTGTACGACCTCATAGATGGCAGCCCACCAGGCTCCCCCGTCCCTGGGATTCTCCAGGCAAGAACACTGGAGTGGGTTGCCATTTCCTTCTCCAATGCATGAATGCGAAAAGTGAAAGGGAAGTCGCTCAGTCGTGTCTGACCCTTAGCATGGACTGCAGCCTACCAGGCTCATCCATGGGATTTTCCAGGCAAGAGTACTGGAGTGGGGTGCCATTACCTTCTAACCATGTGGCATGATGTTCATAATCTTACATGAACTTTCACATAGAATTTTGTCAGCAGAATTCAGAAATCCAAGAGCAGGTAGCAAGCACAGGTGTGCATGGGAAGGGGGTGGGGTGGGAGAGAGGACCATGGTCAGGAAGCTTGGGATTCAGCTTTGGTTCATCCATTTAAATGATTGTGTGTGTGTGTGTGTGTGTGTGTGCATGTGTGTAATCCTGGTGCTGTGTGTTTTAGGAGATGCAGAAAAGAATCATAGATTTTATTCTCATGAAGCTTATAGAGTCAGGGAGGCAACGCCCAGTGTGTACCTGGGAACTTTACATCCAAGGAAACTCACACGTACCTGGCACCTGGAAACTCTGCATTGCTTACTTTTTGTCCCCAGAACAAATAAAAATGAGAAATTACAATCAAATGTTAAAACCAAGTTTCTATAGGTGCCCTAAGAGATGTAAAATTCTGCAGAGAGAGAGGGAAACAACGGAGTCCCCAGTGACATACAGGATGTGTGGCTTTGTGGGCAGATGCCCCACCTGCAAAGGCTGTGAGGCAGGAAGATTTAGCACACAGGGGTGTAATTGTGAGCAGTTTAGCTTCATGAAATGAAAGTGGTGAGAAAGGAGGTCAAAAAGTAGTTAGGCTCCAGTTCAGTCATGACTTTGAATGTTAGGTTTGGAAATTTGATTCTCTAGGCTATGAGGACCCAAGGTGCTTCAGGAGGATGGATTATTAAAATGACCCAGAAAATTTCTGGTATTGAACACAGCAAGAGTAAGCATTGACTGATCTGGCAATGAGCCTAGGAAGGAGGTGATCAGAGAACCTGGGAGACAACACTGATGCTATGCATTTTGAGCCCTAGTGGCAGACAACGGTGCCAGCACTGAGCGGGCAGTCCAGGAGGAAGTGCCGGATTGACAGGGAAGGGGGTGATCTATGAGGCTGAAGGTTCTGGCAGGACGTTCAATGCCAGGACTCATGAGTGGTCTCCAGTGGGCAGATCCTTCAAATATAGAAGATACCGAAGCCCTGGAACTAATTGCCAAGGGAGAAAGTGCCCATGGCCAGGAGACTCTCCTTGACTGTCACTCCCCTTCACAGGGCAAGAACCTACAAGAGGCGATGGTAGAACAATGGAGTGAAGACCTTTCCTCGTCAAGGAAGTCGCAGGGGAGAGAGGATCAGGAAGAAAAGTGCAGGCAAGAATTGCATTGTTGAAAATAAATACGGAGTCTGAGAACAGATGCTGAGTTTGGTGACCTAAAGGAAACCGGTGACCCTTAGTGAGGCTGAAAGAGCCATGTCCCTGAAAGACACACAGGAGGAGACCCGGGAGGGCTGGCTGGCAGGACGTGGAAGCCCTGAGCTGGGAAAACTTGTATCAGGATGTTGAGAGGATTATGATCTTTGAATTATCCTAATTCCACTCCCTTAGATGGCATCAACTTCACCTGGCAATTGAGGGGAGGAGTAAAATTGGAATAACTTTGTAAAAACATGGAGACTGCAACAGACCTATAAGCTGAAAGAAAGGACTGCACACGCCTTAGGAAGGATTGTGAAAAGTAGCGGTGAGCATCTTTTCATGTGTTTGTTAGCCATCCGTATGTCTTCTTTGGAGAAATGTCTATTTAGGTCTTTGGCCCATTTGTTGATTGGGTCATTTATTTTTCTGGAATTGAGCTGCAGGAGTTGCTTGTATATTTTTGAGATTAGTTGTTTGTCAGTTGCTTCATTTGCTATTATTTTCTCCCATTCAGAAGGCTGTCTTTTCACTTTGCTTATATTTTCCTTTGTTGTGCAGAAGCTTTTCATTTTGATTAGATCCCATTTGTTTATTTTTGCTTTAATTTCCAAAATGCTGTGGGGTGGATCATAGAGGATCCTGCTGTGATTTATGTCGGAGAGTGTTTTGCCTATGTTCTCCTCTAGGAGGTTTATAGTTTCTGGTCTTACATTTAGATCTCTAATCCATTTTGAGTTTATTTTTNGGGTGGATCATAGAGGATCCTGCTGTGATTTATGTCGGAGAGTGTTTTGCCTATGTTCTCCTCTAGGAGTTTTATAGTTTCTGGTCTTACAATTAGATCTCTAATCCATTTTGAGTTTATTTTTGTGTGTGGTGTTAGAAAGTGATCTAGGTTCATTCTTTTACAAGTTGTTGACCAATTTTCCCAGCACCACTTGTTAAAGAGATTGTCTTTACTCCATTGTATATTTTTGCCTCCTTTATCAAAGATAAGGTGTCCATAGGTGTGTGGGTTTATCTCTGGGCTTTCTATTTTGTTCCATTGATCTATATTTCTGTCTTTGTGCCAGTACCATACTGTCTTGATGACTGT
>SJYQ01006306.1:366690-382227 GCA_006410935.1 Redunca redunca
AGGTTTCTCAAGATGCAGGTCAGGTGGTTTGGTATTCCCATCTCTTGAAGAATTTTCCACAGTTTATTGTGATCCACACAGTCAAAGGCCTTGGCATAATCAATAAAGCAGAAGTAGATATTTTTCTGGAACTCTCTTGCTTTTTCCATGATCCAGCAGATGTTGGCAATTTGATCTCTGGTTCCTCTGCCTTTTCTAAAACCAGCTTGAACATCGGGAAGTTCACAGTTCACGTACTACTGAAGCCTGGCTTGGAGAATTTTGAGCATTACTTTACTTGTGTGTGAGATGAGTGCAATTGTGCGGTAGTTTGAGCATTCTTTGGTATTGCCTTTCTTTGGGAGTGGAATGAAAACTGACCTTTTCCAGTCCTGTGGCCACTGCTGAGTTTTCCAAATGTGCTGGCATATTGAGTGCAGCACTTTCACAGCATCATCTTTCAGGATTTGAAATAGCTCAACTGGAATTCCATCACCTCCACTAGCTTTGTTCGTATTGATGTTTTCTAAGGCCCACTTGACTTCACATTCCAGGATGTCTGGCTCTAGATGAGTGATCACACCATCAAAGTCTTCTCCAACACCACAGTTCAAAAATATCAATTCTATGGCAGTTAGCTTTCTTTATGGTCCAACTCTCACATCCATACATGACTACTGGATAAACCATAGGTCTGATATCATAGACCTTTGTCAACAAAGTAATGTCTCTGCTTTTTAATATGCTGTCTGTGTTATAGCTTTTCTTCCAAGGAGCAAGCGTCTTTTAATTTCATGGCTGTAGTCAATCTGCCGTGATTTTGGAGCCCAAGAAAATAAAGTCTGTCACTGTTTCCATTGTTTCCCCTTCTATTTGCCATGAAGTGATGGGACCAGATGCCATGATCTTAGTTTTCTGAAAGTTGAGCTTTAAGCCAATTTTTTCACTCTCTTCTTTCACTTACATCAAGAGGCTGTTTATATAGAACAGTCTTTTGGACTCTGTGGGAGGAGGGGGATGATTTGGGAGAATGACATTGAAACATGTATAATATCATAAATGAAATGAATTGCCAGTCCAGGTTCGATGCATGATACTGGATGCTTGGGGCTGGTGCACTGGGACGACCCAGAGGGATGGTATGGGGAGGGAGGAGGGAGGGGTGTTCAGGATGGGGAACATGTGTATACCTGTGGCAGATTCATCTTGATGTAGGGCAAAACCAATACAATATCGTAAAGTAATTAACCTCCAATTAAATATATATATATATGAGGCTTTTCAGTTTTTATTCACTTTCTGTCATAAGGGTGGTGTCGTCTGTGTATCTGAGGTTATTTATGTTTCTCCCAGAAATCTTGATTCCATCTTGTGCTTCATCCAGTCCAGCATTTCGCATCATGTACTCTGCATTTAAGTTAAATAAGCAGAGTGACAATAGGCAGCCTTGATGCACTCCTTTCCCAATTTGGAACCAGTCCATTGTTCCATGTTCAGTTCTAACTGTTGCTTCTTGATCTTCACACAGATTTCTCAGGTGGCAGGTCAGGTGGTTTGGTATTCCCATCTCTTCAGGAATTTTTCACAATTTGTTGTGATCCACACAGTCAAATGCTTTAGCATAGTCAATGAAGCCGAAGTAGAGGTTTTTCTGGAATTCTCTTGCTTTTTTGATGATCCAACGGCTGTTGGCAGTTTGATCTCTGGTTCCTCTGCCTTTTCTAAATTCAGCTTGAACATCTGGAAGCTCTCAGTTCATGTACTGTTATAGCCTATCTTGGAGAATTTTGAGCATTACTGTGCTAACGTGTGAAATGAGTGCAATTGTGCAGTAGTTTGAAATTCTTTGGGATTGCCTTTTTTTTTGAGATTGGAATGAAACTGACTTTTCCAGTTTTGTGGCCACTGCTGAGTTTTCAAAACTTGCTGGCATATTGAGTGAAGCACTTTTAACAGCATCATCTTTTAGAATTTGAAGTAGCTCAGCTGGAATTTCATCACCTCCACTAGCTTTGTTCATAGTGATACTTCCTAAGGCCCACTATACTTTGCACTCCAGGATGTCTGGCTCTAGGTGAATGATCACACCATCATGGTTATCTGGGTCATTAAGATCTTTTTTGTATAGTTCTTCTGTGTATTCTTGCTGCATCTTCTTAATTTCTTCTGTTTCTGTTAGGTCCATACCATTTCTGTCCTTTATTGTGCCCATCTTTGCATGAAATGTTCCCTCTGTAGCTCTGATTTTCTTGAAGAGATCTCTAGTCTTTCCCCTTCTATCGTTTTCCTCTATTTCGTTACATTGATCACTTAGGAAGGTTTTCTCATCTCTCTTTGCTCTTCTTTGGAACTCTATATTCAGATGGATATATCATTCCTTTTCCCCTTTGTTTTTCACTTCTCTTCTTTCTCAGCTATTTGTAAGGTTTCTTTGGACAACCATTTTGCCTTTTTGCATTTCTTTTTCTTGGGGATGGTTTTGACCACCACATCCTGTACAATATTGCGAACCTCAGTCCATAGTTCTTCAGGAACTCTGTCTATCAGATCTGATGTCTTGGATCTGTTTGTCACTTCCAGTATATAATCATAAGGGATTTGATTTAGGTCATACTTAAATGGTCTAGTGGTTTTCCTTACTTTCTTCAATTTAAGTCTGAATTTTGCAATAAGGTGTTCATGATCTGAGCCACAGTCAACTCCAGGTCTTGTTTTTGTGACTGTATAGAGTTTCTCCTGGAGAAGGCAATGGCACCCCACTCCAGTACTCTTGCCTGGAAAATCCCATGGACCGAGGAGCCTGGTAGGCTGCAGTCCATGGGGTGGCTACTAGTCAGACACGACTGAGCGACTTCACTTTCACTTTTCACTTTCATGCATTGGAGAAGGAAATGGCAACCCACTCCAGTGTTCTTGCCTGGAGAATCCCAGGGATGGGGGAGCCTGGTGGGCTGCCATCTATGGGGTCGTACAGAGTCGGACACGACTGAAGCGACTTAGCAGCAGCAGCAGCAGCAGCAGCAGCAGCAGAGTTTCTCCATCTTCAGCTGCAAAGAATATAACCTATCTGATTTCAGGATTGACCACCTGCTGATGTCCATGTGTAGAGTTGTTTCTTGTATTGTTGGAGAAGGGTGTTTCCTATGACCAGTGCATTCGCTCGACAAAACTCTGTTAGCCTTTGCCCTGCTTCGTTTTTTGCTACAAGGCCAAACTTCCTTTTTTCTCCAGATAGCGCTTGAATTCCTACTTTTGCATTCGAGTCTCCTGTGATGAAAAGGACATTTTTTTTTTGGTGTTATTTCTAGAAGGTCTTATATGTCTTCAAAGTATGTTCTAATTCAGCTTTTTCAGCACTAGTGGTTGCGGCATAAACTTGGATTACTGTGATATTGAATGGTTTCCCTTGGAAACGAACAGAGACCATTCTGTCACTTTTAAGATCGCACCCCAGTACTGCATTCCAGACTCTTTTGTTGACTGTGAGGGCTACCCTGTTTCTTCTAAGGGATTCTTGCCCACAGTAGTACATATAAAATCATCTGAATTAAGTTCACCCATTCCAGTCCTTTTTAGTTCACTGATTCCTAAAATGTCAACCTTCACTCTTGCCATCTCCTGTGTGACCATTTCCAATTTACCGTGATGCTTATTCTAAGACTATTTTTTTTTAATTTTTAAAAAAAAATTTGTAGTAAGGTACAGTCAGTTAATAATGTTGTGATAGTTTCAAGTGAACAGTGAAGAGACTGAGCATCCTCCCCCAACCCCTCCTATCCAGGCTGCCACATAACATTGAGCATTGTTACAGGTGCTATACAGTAGGTATTGCTGGTTACCCATTTTAAATGCAGTAGTATGTACATGTCTAATCCCCCAATCCCCAACCATCCATTCCTGATTTTCTTCCCCACTCACAACCATATGTTCTCTATGAGTCCTTTTCTGTTTTATACATAAGTTAATTTGTATCTTTTCTTTTTAGATACTACATATGAGGGATGTCATAGGATATTTCGCCTTCTCTGTCTATCTTCACTCAATATGACATGCTCTGGGCCCATCCATGTTGCTGCAAATGGCCTTACTTCATTCTTGTAAAATGCTGAGTAATATTTCACTGTGTATATGTGGCACATCTTCTTTATCCATTTCTCTGCTGGTGGACATTTAGGTTATTTCAATGCCTTATCTATTCTAAACAGTGCTTCAGTGAGCATTGAGATACATGCATCCTTTCAGATCGTTTTTCCTCTGGATATATACCCAGTAGTGGAATTGCAGTATCGTATGGTAGCTCTGTTTTTAGTTTTTTAACTAAACCTCCATATCGTTCTCCATAGTGGCTGTACCAATCTGCATTCCCAACAACAGTGTAGGTGGGTTCCCTTCTCTCTATAACCTCTCTAGCACTTATTGATTGTGGATTTTTTGATGATAGAAATTCTGACTGATATGAGGTGATATCCCATTGTAGTTTTAATTTGCATTTAACTAATAATTAGTGATGTTGAACATCTTTTCACTTGCTTCTTGGCCATCTGTATGTCTTCTTTGGAGAAATGATTCAGGCCTTCTGCCCATTTGTTGATTGATTTGTTTTGATGCTGTTAAGTGTAATGAGCTGTTTTCTACAGACTAAATGCAATCCCTATCAAACTACCAATGATATTTTTCACTGAACTAGAATAAAAAGTGTTAAAATTTGTGTGGAGACAAAAATAAATAAATAAATAAACCTTGAATAGTCAAGGCACTATTTGGATAGAAAAACAGAACTGAAGAAATGAGGCTACCTGACTTCAGAGTATACTACAAAGCTCCAGTAGCTACGTAAATCAAAACAGTATGGTATGGCACAAAATAAAGAAAATGTAGACCCCTGGAACAGGATGCAAAACCCAGAAATTAACCATGCACCTATGGTTAATTAAGCTATGACAAAGGAGGCAACACTACACTGTGTTGGAAAGACAGTCCCTTCAACAAATGGTGCTAGGAAAAGTGGACAGCTACTTGTTTAAAAAAAAAAAAAATAGATCATTCTTTAAAGCCACACACATAAATAAGCTCAAAATGAATTAAACACCAAAATATGAGAATAGACACTATTAAACTTATACAGGAAAACATGGGCAGAATATTCTCCTGAAAAAAATTACAGCAATGTTTTTCAACCCAACATCTAGAATAAATGGAAATTTAAAAAATGGCCCCTGTTGTTAATCAGTCACTAGTTTGTGTCCAATGCTTTACAAACTCATCGATTGTAGCATGCACACCAGGCTCCTCTGTCCTGTATTGCCTCCCGGAGTTTGCTCAAATTTGTATCCATTGAATAGGTGATGCTACCTAACCATCTCATCCTCTGCTGTCCATTTCTCATTTCGCCTTCAGTCTTTCCCAGCATCAGGGTCTTTTCCAATGAATCAGCTTTTCACATCATGTGGCCAAAGTATTGGAGCTTTGGTTTCAGTAACAGATCATCCAATGGATATTCAGAGTTGATTTCCATTACTGGGTTGACTGGTTTTACTTCCTTGCAGTCCAAAGGGACTCTTACGAGTCTCCTCCAGCACCACAATTCAAAAGCTTCACTTCTTTGACTATCAGCCTTCCTTATATTCCGAGAATCACATTCATACATGACTACTGGAAAAACCATTGGTTTGACTACATGGATCTTTGTTGGCAAAGTGATGTCTCTACCTTTTAATATGCTGTCTATGTTTGTCATAGCTTTCCTTCCAAGGAGCAAGTATCTTTTAATTCCATGGCTGCAGTCACCATCTACAGTGATTTTGGAGCTCAGGAAAATAAAATCTGTCACTGTTTCCACTTTTCCCCTTCTATTTGCCATGAAGTGATGGCACCAGGATGCCTTGATCTTAGTTCTTTGAATGTTCAGTTTCAAGCCAGCTTTTTCACTCTCCCCTTTCACTTTCATGAAGAGACTCTAATTTCTCTTCAATTTCTGCCATTAGAGTGGTATCATCTGCATATCTAAGGTTGTTGATATTTCTCCCGGAAATCTTGATTCCACCTGTTGATCCATCCAGCCTGGCATTTCACATGATGTACTTTGCATAGAAGTTAAATAAGCAGGGTAACAATATGCAGTGTTTTCATATTCCTTTCCCAGTTTAGAACTTGTCATTTGTTCCATGCCTGGCTCTTAACTGTTACTTCTTGACCCACATACAGGTTTCTCAGGAGATAGGTAATGTGGTCTGGCGTTCCCATCTCCTTCAGAATTTTCCATAGTTTGTTGTGATGCACACAGTCAAAGGCTTTAGCACAGTCAACGAAGCGGAAGTAGATGTTTTTCTTGAACTTCCTTGTTTTCTCCATGACCCATCGTATGTTGGCAATTTGATCTGATTCCTCTGCTTCTTCAAAACCTAGCTTGTACATCTGAAAGTGTTCAGTTCACATACTGCTGAAGCTTAGATTGAAGGATTTTGATCATCATCTTGTTAGCATGTGAAATGAGCCTAAATGAACAGTAGTTTGAATTTTCTTTGGCATTGCCCTTTTTTGGGATTGGAATGAAAACTGACCTTTTCTAGTCCTGTGGCCACTATTGAGTTTTCCAAATTTGCTGACATGTTGAGTGCAGCACTTTAACAGCATCATCTTTTAGGATTTGAAATAGCACATCTGGAACTCCATCACATCCACTTGCTTTGTCTGTAGAGATGCTTCCTAAGGCCCACTTGACTTCGCACTCCAGGATATCTGGCTTTAGGTGAGTGATAATACCATCGTGGCTATCTGGGTCATTAATTAAGACCTTTTTTGTATAGTTCTTCTGTGTACTCTTGCCACCTCTTCTTAATCTCTTCTGCTTCTGTTAGGTACTTACTGTTTCTCTCCTAAAGGATCGTACCCATCCCATGAAATGTTCCCTTGGTATCTCCAAATTTCTTGAAGCAATCGCTAGTCTTTCCCATTCTGTTGTTTTCTTCTGTTGCTTTGCATTATTCATTCAAAAATTCCCTTTTATCTCTCCTTGCTGTTCTCTAGAACTCTGCATTCATTTTGGTACATCTTTCCTTTTCTCCCTTGCCTTTTACTTCTCTTCTTTCCTCAGCTCTTTGTAAAGCCTCCTCAGACAACCACTTCGCCTTCTTACGTTTCTTTTTCTTTGCGATGGTTTTGGTTACGCCCTCCTGTACAGTGTTACAAACTGAAGTCCATTGTTCTTCAGGCACTGTCTACCAGATCTAATCCCTTTAATCTACTAGTCACCTCCAATGCGTAATTGTCAGGGATTTGACTGAGGTCATATCTGAATGGCCAAGTGGTTTTCCCTACTTTCTTTAATTTAAGTCTGAGTTGCGCAATAAGGAGCTCATGATCTGAGCCACAGTCAGCTTGAAGTCTTGTTTTTGCTTACTGTATAGAGATTTTTCATCTTCAGCTTCAGAGAATGTAATCAACCTGATTTCAGTGCTGACCATCTGGTGATGTCCACGTGTAGCGTCGTCTCTCGGGTTGTTGGAAATGGGTATTTTTTATGACCAGCATGTTTTGTTGACAAAACTCTGTTAGCCTTTGTGCTGCTTCCGTTTGTACTCCAAGGCCATATTTGCGTGTTATTCCAGATAGTGCCTGATTTCCTGTTTTGCATTCCAATCCCCTATAATAAAAAGGACATCTTTTTTGGTGTTAGTTGTAGGTGTTGTAGATCTTCATGTGAAAGTGTTATTCATTCAGTCTTGTCTGACTCTTTGTGACCCCATGGATTATAGCCCACCAGGCTCCTTTTTCCATGGAATCCTCCAGGCAAGAATATTGGAGTGGGTAGCCATTCCCTTCTCGAGGCAATCTTCCTGACCCACGGATTGAACCTGAATCTCCTGCATTGCAGACAGTTTCTTTACCATCTGAGCCACTAGGGAAGCCCCACAGGTCTTCATAGATCTGGTCAACTTTAGCTTCTTCGGCAGCAGTGGTTGGGCATAGAATTGGATTACTGTGATATTGAATGCTTTGCTCTTGGAACGAACTGAGATCATCCTGTCATTTTTGAGATTGCACTGAAATACTGCATTTCAGACTCTTTTGTTGACTGTGAGGGCTACTCTGCTTCTTCTAAGGAATTCTAGCCAACAATAATAGATATAATGGTCATCTTAATTAAATTCTCCCATTCCTGTCCATTTCATTTTAGTTCACTGATTCCTGAGATATCAATGTTCATTCTTGCCATCTCCCACTTGACTATGTCCAATTTACCTCGATTCATGGACCTAATAATGTAGATTCTTATGCAATATCGTTCTTTACAGAGTTACTTTCACAATCAGACACGTCCACAGCTTAGCGTCATTTCCACTTTGTCCCAATTGCTTCGTTCTTTCTGGAACTGTTAGTAATCCTCTTCTGCTCTTCCCCAGTAGCATATTGGACATCCCTGGATCAGGGGGCAGGCAGCTCATCTTTTGGAGTGATTTATTTTTGCCTTTTAATACTATTCATGGGGTTTTGCAGGCAAGAATACTGGAGTGGGTGCCATTTCCTCCTCAGATGGACCATGTTTTGTCAAAACTCTTCACTGTGACCTGTTCATCTTGTGTGGCCCTGCGTGGCATGATTCATAGCTTCATTGAGTTATGCAAGCCCCTTTACCACAACAAGGCTGTGGTCTATGAAGGGAAAATGAGCCCTACTCAAACTCAAAAGCTTTTGCACAGTAAAAGAAACAATAAGCAAAACAAAAAGACAACCTACATATTGGGGAAAAAAATGTTTGCAATGGTGTAATCAACAAGGGATTATTCTCCAAGACTATGCAAAATTAAGAATTATCTAATATTCTAAAAGCAACCCCAGTGAGGACCAGCTCAGATGAATATTCAGTAAAGCTGCTGGGGCCCTGTGGATGGTTCTCTAAGTCCAAGAAAAATTGTCTCCCTGTCACCCCCCATCTAGCCCATCGTCCAGGCCTCCATAGTTGGTGCATTGAAGGAAGCTATGTCCCCTGGTGAGTCTTACTCATGAAGTAACTCCTCAGACATCATCTTTCATCTGCTCATCACTGGCCTGGTGCTTCTGGAGCTTCTCTGTAGGTGACTCAAGTTCCACATCTGTCTGCCCATGGTAGCCACAGCTGATTCTGATTCTTATGCTTGGTTCCTGCTCATGGGTCTCTTTTGGCTTCCTTTCTGGTCCCTCTGCTCCCATCCTGTCCTCTGCCTGGTGCCTCACTGATGCCCTTTACGGAGGCCCTCTGGTGGGCACTGTGCCCCCTCTCCTGCACATCCAGGCCCTGGAGCCCCTCCTCCCTATACCAGCACAGACCCATTGGGCTAGTGTCTCCTTCTATATTTTGAGTGAGATACCTCTCAACTCCCCTTATTATAGCATGTGCAAGTTCAGGTTGACCACATAGTGTTCCTCATGGCTCCCATTTGAGGGCATATACTGTTCTCATGAAGACTTCCCAGGTGGCTCAGGGGGAAAGAATCTACCTGCCAAATCAGAGCATGTGGGTTCAATCCTTGGGTCAGGAAGATCCCTTGGAGGAGGAAAGGGCAACCCACTCCAGTATTCTTGCCTGAAAAATCCCGTGGACAGAGGAGCCTGTTGGGCCGCAGTCCACGGGGTCACAAAGAGTTGGACAGGACTGGGCATCTGAGTGCATGAGAAGCACTGTTCTCAGGGCCTGTATTTGTGGGAGGAGATGAGCTCCATGTCCTACGTCTCTGCCACCTTGAATCCCACTCCATCATTACCTGGCTTGATGGGGAAATCCTGGCTTGGGGAGGGTAAGTCACTTGGACACTAGGTAGTGAGAACTGAGATTTAAACCCAGAGGGTCGAAGGTCAAAGTTTGTGTCCTTACACACTTACCTTAAATCTTTTCAAGGGTGAGGGGGCGCGTGGAATACTGAGGAGACTGCTAACTAACTACTAACCCATTACACATCATCATCAGGGGCTTTCCTTACTTTTTAAAGTAGATTTGATAGGTTATGAATGCATGCATACGTTCCAAACATATCTAATGTTATGTGAAAAGTCCAATATTTGAAAAGCTCCCTTATCTATAGTAGAAAGAATAAGATACATTACACACCCGAAAGACACACTGGGCCTCCTGGGGAAATGTTCCTAGAAATGGCAGGTTTCTGCCCTTTCTGGCAGCAAATCATTGACAGACTCACAAAGAAGATATAGGCCACCTGGGGACATCACCAAAATGATGATGTCTGGTGATGATCTCCTTTCCTCTGCCCTGAGTGGGACTGTCCTCTACCCTTTCCTGTCTCTGGGTGCCCGGGAACTCTCAGAGCTGGGCACGTGTATTTAAGAATGCAGCTTTTTATAGTAGTCATGTAATGTACTCATTTCCCAAGTTGTGTCTGATGTGTGCATCTTATAACTGTTGGGAAAAGGCATGAGCACGTTCCCTGCAGTTCAGATGGTAAAGAATCTGCCTGCAACATAGGAGACCCGGGTCCAAGCCCTGGGTTGGGAAGATCCTCTGGAGAAGGGAATGGCAATCCACTCCAGTATTCTTGCCTGGAGAATCCCATGGACAGAGGAACCTGGTGGGCTACAGTTCATGGGGTTGCAAAGAGTTGGACACGACTGAGCAACTAACTCTAATACCTCTACGAGCACATTCATGAATGCGGAAGAGCTACATTTCATTCTGTCACTTGACTTTTAGCTGGGCATCTGGGGAAGAGCCGCTGATAGACAAGAAAGGGAGTATGAGTGTTGTGACGGCATAGGGCAGAGAGATAAGTGACGGATCCCCCCAGTGCCTGTGTGGATGGCTGTGATGAGGATGGAGAGAGAGAGAGCTTCCAGTAACGGTGGGACCCACGTCAGTGACGTGGTGGGCTCAAAACTGCACTCTGTAAATGGTGGTGAAAATATTCTTCAGAGTTGCTCAACATGAGTGTTCTAGACAATTCACCATCTGCCCACAAAAGTGCTCTCTGCCACAATTTCCATTCCATAGACCTTCCCAGACCCTCCGCCACTTACAGCCCCGCCAGGAAGGGCAGCAGACCTCAGTCCTGGGTTCCGGTTCTCGTCTGTAGTGTTTGCACACTTGGACACACTGCCCTTCTCCTCAAGCTCGGCTGCAGCAGGCTTATAAATGAGGGACAGGTCCACTTGTCTTCCTCTCAAATTGTCTGTAACTGAGTTTCGTGGATTATGTTCTGTCATTGCGGGAGACATTTGGAGCTAAATACTCCATCACAGCTGAAATGCCACAGTCATTTATCTCTCCTTCTGAAGAGTGTTTATTGCAGAGTCTCCACTCATGAAGTTTTGAGGGATTTTTTAAAAAGATATATTACAGTTTTCTCCACATCTCTCAACAGCTGGTCATTTCTGACATTACTCTTCTCTCAAATCGTCCCTCCATCTCTTTCACTTCTACTTTATTAAAAACCACTTATTTTCTCCCTGGACACCATACTCCTCTTTTCCCATTTTTTCTCATGTTCTGAGACCTCTGTCTCCTCTCACTGAAGCACTTGAGTGTTGCTGTCGTAACTGCCTTCAGGAAACTTTGTTTCAATATTTTCGAGTTCTTCCCTCTGTGTCTCTTGCAATGCTTCTTATGGCCAAATAAACTAGGACCAAGGAGTTTCAGTCTCTGCATTCAGGGTCTCATCACTGAGGTGCCCCTTGCATGACTTCCGCCTTTTCTCTGTAATCTCAGGAAAGGTGTTCATTTCCTGGTGAGTCTCAATCCCAGAGACCAAAGCAGAGAGCATGTGTCTCGATGCCCTCTTTTTTTTCCCTCAAGAAGTCTAGGAAAATCCACCTCCTGCACGCACTTGTCCAATCTGGGGAAACCGTCACATTCCCAAGGTGACTAAGGTTGCACCCTCCTGAATCTCCCCATTCTTCAGCACCAATGTGACCTTTCTTCATAGGAAACATCGTTATTTCTTGGACGCTGTAACAGGAGACTGGGTGGCTTGAATAACAGGAACTGATTTCTCTAAAGTCTAAGATCAAGGTACCAGCTGGGTCTTCCTCACTTGAAGACTGTGCCTTAAGCTGTATTTCTACATGGCAGAAGCACCTGTATTCTCTCTTCCTCTGCTTGTAAGGGCATTGATCCAGCTGTGAGGGCCTCACCCTCATTATCTTATTGGAATCCAGTTACTTCCCATAGTCCCCCTCCAGATACCATCACAGGGGGTTAGCACTTCTGCGTGTAAGTCTGAAGGGACACAGACGTTCCGTCCTTATCACCTGCTCAGCTCCTGCTCAGATTGCAAGGTCATCTGGGTGACTGCGTTATCTATAGACGCTCCACAAACCACAAAGAATGTTTGTAATAAACAAAATTTTACTGGTTGATAAAGTGTAGAATCATGTGCCAAAGTTTCCTTAGAAAATTTTCCAGCCACCTCTTGTGGGGTGTCTGCTGAGCTATGTTCATAAGTGTGGTCTGTACCCTGTGCCCAGGATTTATTTTTTATTTTTTTGAAATTTTTATTTTAATTTTAGTTTACTTTACATTACTGTATTGGTTTTGCCAAACATTGACATGAATTCACCACAAGTGTACAAGCGTTCCCAAACATGAATCCCTTCCCACCTCCCACCCCATACCATCTCTCTGGGTCCTCTTCTTGCACCAGTCCCAAGCATCCTGCATCCTGCATCGGACATCGACTGGCGATTCATTTCTTACTTGATAGTATACATGTTTCAATGCCATTCTCCCATCTCATCCCACCCTCTCCCTCTCTCTCTCCCCCAGAGTCCAAAAGTTCACTCTACAGATCTGAGTCTCTTTTGTTGTCTCGCATACAGAGCCATCATCCCCATCTTTCTAAATTCCATATATATGCGTTAGAGTGCCCAGGATTTAAAATCACCTGTGACAGATCACAAAGGAGAGACATCCACAGAAGCTCCCAGAGTTGCTTCTTAAGCTGTGCGTTTGAGAACTGGCAGGTGCTTCTACGTCTTTGGTTTTTACCCTTAAATAAGTTTTATCTTGGGCTTCCCCAGTGGCTCAGCTGGTAAAGAACCCACCTATGCGGGAGGTGCAGGTTTGATCCCTGGGTCGGGAAGATTCCCTGGAGAAGGAAATGGCAAGCTGCTTCAGTTTTTTTGCCTGGAAAAGTCTATGGACAGAGGAACCTGGTGGCTACAATCCATGGGGTTGCAAAGAGTCAATCATAACTGAGTGTGAGCGCACACACACACACGTTTTATCTTCTGATTTTACTGAGCCTATAGTGCTTATTAGAAAATGGGAGAGCAAATCGATGTATAAATCCTCTGTTTACTGCATATTTCTGCTGTAACAAATAACTGCAAACTTAGTGGCTTGAAACAACACAGTTCTGGAGGCCAGGAGTCCGAGATGTCCCATGGCTAGGATGAGGAGTTGGCTGAGCTGCCTTTCTTCTGGAGACTCCAGGAGAAAACCCACGTCCTTCCTGTCCCAGATTCCAGAGCCACCTTCATTCCTTGGCTCCTGAACCCATATCCCCCAGACCTTCCTCCTCCCTCCCACAAGGACCCCCGTGATTGCACTGGGCCCCTCTGCTAATTCAGGAAAGTCTCTTCATCTCAAAAGCCATAGTTTAATCACCTCTCCAAAGTCTCTTTGCCATGTAAGGTGGCATCACAGGTTCTGGGCATTAGCACATGGACTTCTTTAAGGGGCATTATTGTGTCTTCCCAACTCAACTGCCTTGTCCATTTGAACCTGTGTCTAATACTTTTCACCTTCTGAACTGAAAATAAGCATGTTAATATCCAAATGAAGAAAGGAAAGTTGCTTCTTACAATCACGGCAAGCAGCTGCTTAATGAAGTATAGAGCATTGTGCTATGCTGTTTTAATGGGAGAATATTTATGACATTTTAACACAAACTGGTGGTTGCACATCAGATTACTGCTGATACACACATAGAGTTCATTCATACTGATGGTATGTAGCAGGAAAGAATGAACAAGATCTTTCCTCATGAAAATGCCCAGATCCATTCCATATAGGTACTTAGAGGAACCTCCTAAAATTTTCACATGTAAGAATGTCACATTTCCAAAAAGCTCTCCCAGGGACGTTCTTACTCTGCCTGTGTTTCTTTTCCGCGTTGGTGTTTGGGCACAAACACTGTCCCCCATAACCAGCTGTGAGCCAGTGGCAGCTGAGGGAGGGGCACCATGTGTTGTTGGCAGGTGCCGGGTGCCCCAGCCCCTGGCCCAGGCCGCTTCTAAGCTGACCGCACCGCAAAGGCTGTACCCCTTGGCCAAATCGCATGCTGACTCAAGGCCTCAAAAGTAGAGAAGCTGGGAAAAAAGAACCCTCTAATTAACTTGGGAAACCAAATGTAATGGGTAGACTGTGAATGATGAGCACAATATACCCAAATACATTTCACCCAGTGAAGCCAGGCCACCTTCAGATCAATTGCTTTAATCTACCTCATCCACCACGTTTGTCTATGATCCCTTTTATTAAAAAAAAAAAAAGCTTGAAATATAACTAATTTACAATGTGTTAGTTTTGGGTGTACAGCAAAATGAGTCAATTATGTGTGTGTGTGTGTGTGTGTGCTAAGTCGCTTGAGTCATGTCTGACTCTTTGCGACTCCATGGACTAGAGCCCGCCAGACTCCTCTGTCCATGAGATTCTTCAGGCAAGAATACTGGATGGGTTGCCATGCCCTACTCCAGGGGGTCTTCCTGACCCAGGGATCTTCCTGACCCAAGGATCTGACCCACATTGCCTATGTCTCCTGCATTGATAGGCAGGTTCTTTACCACTAGTGTGATGTGGGAAGCTCTCAGTTATATACATATACATGCACACACACACACACACACACACACACACAGAGGGCTTCTCTGGTGGCTCAGACAGTAAAGAATCTGCCTGCAGTGAGGAAGACTCGGGCTGATCCCTGGGTCAGGAAGATCCCCTGGAGAAGGAAATGGCAACCTACTCGAGTATTCTTGCCTGGAGAATCCCACGGACAGAGGAGCCTGGTGGGCTACAGTCGATGGGGTCACAGAGTCAGACATGACTGAGCGACTTCACTTCATATACACACATTCTTTTTCTTTATGATTAGCACAAGTTATTGAATGTGGTTCCCTGTGCTCTACACTGGGACAGTACTGATTACCTATTTTATGTATATAGTGTGTAGCAGTTAACCCCAGGTTCTTAATTTATCTCCCCCCACTCCCCTTTCCCCCTGCTATCCCCTTTGGTAACCATAAGTTTGTTTTCTCTATGAGTCTTTGTTTTGTAAATAAATCCACTCGTATCATATTTTAGACTCCACATGTAAGTGGTATCATATGATTTTTGTCTTTCTTTGACTTACTTCATTTAGTATAATAATCTATAGGTCCATCCGTGTTGCTGCAGATGGCATTATTTCATTCTTTTTTATAACTGAATAGTACTCCATTGCATGTATGTACCACATTTTCTTTATTCATCTGTCAATAGACACTTATGATTAGTTTCCTTCAGAGTACATAATATGTAAAATACTTCCATGTGTGTTTGTTAGATTCATTTTAACTTTTCTAAATTATTTC
>SJYQ01006306.1:388161-410636 GCA_006410935.1 Redunca redunca
GTGGTGTCATCTGCATATCTGAGGTTATTGATATTTCTCCCAGCAATCTTGATTCCAGCTTGTGCTTCTTCCAGTCCAGCGTTTCTCATTATGTACTCTGCATAGAAGTTAAATAAGCAGGGTGACAATATAAAATAAGCAGGGTGACAGTGTACAGCCTTGACGCACTCCTTTTCCTATTTGAAACTAGTCTGTTGTTCCATGTCCAGTTCTAACTGTTGCTTCCTGACCTGCATATAGGTTTCTCTTATGTAAGGATAAAATGATAATTCCTGTACTGCTCAGAAGTAGCACATATTCCTGTAAGAGTTTCAGTTTGGAGTATTGTGGATATTCCTTTGATGGTAAAGTATGTATGTAAGTGCTTGCTTTGGCAGCACATACATGAAAATTGGAATGATACAGAGAAGATTAGCATGGCCCCTGCGCAAGCATGACACACAAATTCATGAAGCGTTCCATATTTTTCACTGTTTATAATAGCCAGGACATGGAAGCAACCTAGATGTCCGTCAGCAGATGAATGGATAAGAAAGCTGTGGTACATATACACAATGGAGTATTACGCAGCCATTAAAAAGAATACATTTGAATCAGTTCTAATGAGGTGGATGAAACTGGAGCTTATTATATAGAGTGAAGTAAGCCAGAAAGAAAAACACTAATACAGTATACTAACGCATATATATGGAATTTAGAAAGATGGTAACGATAACCCTGTATGCGAGACAGCAAAAGAGACACAGATGTATAGAACAGTCTTTTGGACTCTGTGGGAGAGGGAAAGGGTAGGATGATTTGGGAGAGTGGCATTGAAACACGTATAATATCATATAATATCATATATGAAACGAGTCGCCAGTCCAGGTTCCATGCATGATACAGGATACTTGGGGCTGGTGCACTGGGATGACCCAGAAGGATGATACGGGGAGGGAGGTGGGAGGGGAGTTCAGGATGGGGAACATGTGTATACCTGTGGCGGATTCATGTTGATGTATGGCAAAACAAATACAATATTGTAAAGTAATTAACCTCCAATTAAAATAAATAAATTTTTAAAAAGTGTGTATGTAAGTAAGATAAATTACTTTTTTTAAAGTTTCTTTTGCATTTTTATTGTCGTGTAGTAAATGTAAACTGTTCTGTTCGTTTCAGGTGTACAGCAAAGTGATTCAGTTTAAATATGTATATTGCTTTTCTGATTATTTTCAATTATAGATTATTATAAGATATTGAGTATAGTTCCCTGTGCTATACAGTAGATCACATTGTTTATCTGTTTTATATTAGTAGTGTATATATGTTAATCTCAAACTACTAATTTATCCCTCCCACCATTTCCCCTTTGATAACCATGTTTGTTTTCTATGTCTGTGGGGCTACATCTGTTTCATATATGAGTTCATTTGTATTATATTTTAGATTTCTCGTGTAAGTGTATCATATGATATTTGTCTTTCTCTGACCTACTTCACTTAATATGATAATCTCTAGGTCCATCCATGTTACTACAAATGGCATTATTACATTTATTATGGCTGATTAATATTCCATTGTGTATATGTACATCCATTTATCTATGTCTTGGCTATTATAAATACTGCTGCTGTGAACACTGGGATGCATGTATCTTTTTGAAGTATGACTTTCTCTGGATATATGTCCAGGAGTGGGATTAAAGGACCATATGGTAATTTTGTTTTTAGTTTTATAAGGAACCTCCATACTATTCTCCATAGTGACTGCACCAATTACATTTCAACCAATAATGTATGAGGGCTCTCTTTTTTCCACACCCTCTCCAACATTTATTATGTGTAGAGTTTTTGATGATAGCAATTTTGACTGGTGTGAAGTGAAATTTATTGTAGTTTTGATTTGCCTTTATCTAATAATTAGTAATGTTGAGCATCTTTTCATGTGCTTGCTGGCCATCTGTATGTCTTCTTTAGAGAAATGTCATTTTAGGTCTTCTGCTTATTTTTTGATTGGGTTGTTTGGTCTTTTTTGATATTAAGCTGTATGAACTGTTTATATATTTTGAAAATTAATCGCTGTTGGTAGTATCATTTGAAAATATTTTCTCCCAGACCATATGTTGTCTTTCAGTTTTGTTTATGATTTCCTTTGCTGTGCAAAAGCTTTTAAGTTTAATTAGGTCCCATTTGTTTTTAATGTTCATTACTCAGAGTTGGATCCAAAAAGATATTTCTGTGATTGACGTCAAAGACGTCTGTGTATGTTTTCCTCTAGGAGTTTTAATATCCAGTCTTACATTTAGGTCTTTAATCCATTTTGAGTTTATTTTATATATGGTATTAAAGAGCATTCTAATTTCATTCTTTTACATGTAGCTGTCCAGTTTTCCCAGCACCACTTATTGAAGAGGCTATCTTTCCTTCATTGTATATTTTTCATTCCTTTGTTGTACACTTAACAGAAGAATGTGAGTTTATTTCTGGGCTTTCTACCCTGTTTCACTGATATATGTATCTGTTTTTGTACCAGATCCATACCATTTTGATTACTGGAGCTTTTTCATGTACTTTGAAGTCAAGAAGACTGATTTCTCTATATCAGGTCAATGGCAGGCAATCAGTACTCCATTCTTCCTTCTCAAGATTATTTTGACTATTTGGGACCTTTTATACTACCATACAATTTTTAATATTTTCATTCTAGCTCCATAAAAAATGTCATTGTTTTATGTTAGAGATTTCATTGAATCTATAGATAGCTTTGGATAGTATGGTCACTTTAACAATATTGATTCTTCCAATCCAAGTATATCTTTCCTTATGTTTGTGTTATCTTTTCTTTCTTTCATCAGAGTCAGTTTTCAGAGTATATGTACTTTGCCACCTTAAGGTTTATTCCTAGTTATTTTTCATGAAATGATAAATGGGATTGCTTCCTTAATTTCTCTTTTTGATTTTTTATTCTTAGTGCTTGGGAATGCAAGAGATTTCTCTGTGTTAGATACTGCAACTTTACCAAATCCATTAATGAACTCCCATATTTTTCTGAGGACACCTTTTATTTTCTACGTACAGTATCATGTCATCTTCAAACAGTGACACTTTTACTTATTCATTTTCAGTTTAGATATTTTTTATTTCTTTTGTTTGTCTGTTTACTGTGGCTAGGACTTTCAAACTGATGTTGAGTAAAAGTGGTGAGATTGGGCAACGTTGTCTTTTTCCTAGGATAAGTAAGTTTTTTAAAAGTTGTTGATGTTCAGTAGCTCAGTTGTGTCCAAACTTTGTGACACCATGGACTGCAGCATGTCAGGCTTCCCTGTCCTTCACCATCTCCTGGAGCTTGCTCAAACTCATGTCCATTAAATCAGTGATGCCATCCAACCATCTTGTACTCTGTCATCTCCTTCTCCTTCTGCCTTCATTTTATCCCAGCATCAGGGTCTTTTCTAATAAGACGACTCTTCGCATCAGGTGGCCAAAGTATTGGAGCTTCAGCTTCAGCATCAGTCCTTCCAATAAGTATTCAGGATTGATTTGCTTTAGGATTGACTGGTTTGATCTCTTTGCAGTCTGTTGGACTCTCAAGAGTCTTCTCCAACACCACAGTTCAAAAGCATTAATTCTTTGGTGCTCAGCATTCTTTATGATCCAACTCTCACATCCATACCTGACTACTAGAAAAACCATAGCTTAGACTATACCAACCTTTGTTGGCAAAGTAATGTCTCTGCTTGTAATATGCTGTCTAGGTTTGTCATAGCTTTTCTTCCAAGGAGCAAGTATTTTTCAATTTCATGGCTGCAGTCACCATCTGCAGTGATTTTAGAACCCAAGAAAGTAAAGTCTGTCTCTGTTTCCATTGTTTCTCCATCTATTTGCCATGAAGTGATGAGACTGGATGCCATGATCTTAGTTTTCTGAAAATTAAGTTTTAAGCCAGTCTTTTCACTCTCCTCTTTCACCTTCATCGAAGGTTAGTTCCTCTTCACTTTCTGGCATAAGGGTGGTGTCATCTGCATATCTGAGGTTATTGATATTTCTCCAGGCAAACTTTATTCCAGTTTGTGTTTTATTCAGCCAGGCATTTTGCATGATATACTCTGCATAGAAGTTAAATAATCAGGGTGGTAATATACACCCTTGACATACTCCTTTCCGAATTTGGAACCAGTCCATTGTTCCTTGTTCGGTTCTAACTGTTGCTTCTTGACTGCATACAGATTTCTCAGGAGGCAGGTAAAGTGGTGTGGTATTCTCATCTCTTCAAGAATTTTCCAGTTTGCTGTGATCCACCCAGTCAAAGGCTTTAGCATAGTCAATGAAGCAGAAGTAGATGTTTTTCTGGAATTCCTTTGCATTTTCTATGATCCAACAGATGTTGGCAACTTGGTCTCTTGTTCCTCTGCCTTTTCTAAATCCACCTCGAAAACGTGGAAACTCTTGGTTCATGTACTGTTGAAGCCTACCTTGGAGAATTTTGAGCATTACTTTGCTAGCATGTGAAATGAATGCAATTGTGCTGTAGTTTGAATATTCTTTGGCATTGCCTTTGTTTGAAATTGGAATGAAACTGACATTTTCCCATCCTGTGGTCACTGCTGAGTTTTCCAAATTTCCTGGCATATTGAGTGCAGCACTTTAACAGAATCATCTTTTAGGATTTGAAATAGCTCAGCTAGAATTCCATCACATCCACTAGCTTTGTTTGTAGTGATGCTTCCCAAGGCCCACTTGATTTCACACTCCAAGATCTCTGGCTCTAGATGAACGATCACACCATCATGATTATCTGTGTCATTAAGATCTTTTTTTTGTATAGTTCTTCATGTATTCTTGCCACCTCTACTTAACACTTTCTGCTTGTATTAGGTCCATACTGTTTCTGTTTTTCATTGTGCCACTTTGCATAAAATGTCCCCTTGGTATCTCTAATTTTCTTGAAAATATCTCTCATCTTTCCCTTTCTATTGTTTTCCTCTATTTCTTTGCACTGATCACTTGGGAAGGTTTTCTTATTTCTCCTTGCTATTCTTTGGAACTCTGCATTCAGAATGGTATCTCTTTCCTTTTCTCCTTTGCCTTTCACTTCTCTCCTTTCTCAAATATTTGTAAGACCTCCTCAGACAACCATTTTGCCCTTTTGCATTTCTTTTTCTTGGGGATGGTTTTGATCACTGTCTCCTGTACAATGTCATGAACCTCTGTCCATAGTTCTTCAGGTCCTCTGTCTATCATATCTAATCCCTTTATTTGTTACTTCCAGTATATAATCATAAGGGTTTTAATTTAGGTCATACGTGAGTGGCATAGTGGTTTTCTATACTTTCTTCAATCTAAATCTGAATTTTGCAATGCAGAGTTCATGATCTGAGCCACAGTCAGCTCCCAGTATTGTTTTTGCTGACTGTATATAACTTCTTCACCTTCAACTACAAATAATATAATCAATCTGGTTTTGGTATTGACCATCTGCTGATATCATGTGTAGAGTCATCCCTTGTGTTGTTGGAAGAGGGTTTTGTTATGACCAGTGCATTCTGTTGGTAAAACTCTTTGCTATGACCATTTTGCATTCTCAAGCAAAAATGCCTTGCTTCATTTTTTACTCCAAAGCCAAACTTTCCTCTTTCTCCAGATACTCTTGACTTCCTGCTTTTGCATTCCAGTCCCCTTTTGTGAAAAGGACATATTTTTTTGGTGGTAGTTCTAGAAGGTCTTTTAGGTCTTCATAGAACCTACAGCTTCCTTAGCATTAGTGGTTGGGGCATAGACTTGGATTACTGTGATATTGAATGGTCTGTATTGGAAATGAACAGAGATCACTCTGTTATCTTTGAGATTGCACCCAATTACTGCATTTCACACTCTTGTTGACTATGAGGGTACTATATTTCTTCTAAGGGATTCTCGCCCACAGTAGTAGATATAATGGTCATCTGAATTAAATTCACCAATTCCAGTCCATTTTAGTTCTCGGATTCCTAAAATGTCAATGTTCATTTTTGCCATCTCCTGTTTGACCATTTCTGATTTACTTTGATTCATGGACCTAACATTACATGTTCCTATGCAATATTTTTCTTTACCGAATCGAACCTTACTTTCACCATCAGATGCATCCAGAGCTGGGTGTTTTTTCTGCTTAGGCTCAGCCTCTTCATTCCTTCTGGAGCTATTTCTCCACTTTTTTCCAGGAGCATATTGGGCACCTACTGACCTAGGGGGTTCATCTTTCAGTGTCATATCTTTTTTGCCTTTTCACACCATTCATGAGTTTCTCAAGGCAAGAGAGACTTGGAAAAGTAGGGACTCTAAATAGAGCACCTTGGGAGATACTTAGAGGACCAAGACATTGATGTTTATAATTTGAGGAAACTTGTTCTAGGCAACAAGATATCTGTCAGAATCATCCCACAGAACATAAGGTACCTCTTGGTAATAAGGCCAAGACTCCATTAATTCTACCCTATTCCCTTAAGGAAACTTTGGAATTGACCTTCTGCTGCAAAACCTCGCTGACCTTGGTTCTTTTATGTGGAGACAGGATCATCCCACTGTGTGGAAAGCCAAAGCAAACCCTATAATCTTTTCTTAAAATGTTTTCATAATTTCCATCAATACATTTCACCAATAACACTTCACCTTCACTATTTTTGCTGAATGACCCTCAAGTGGAATGTTCATTTTTCTGTTGATTCCAAGTCCCATTTGATCTATATCATTTCCCAGAGGCCCCCTCCCAAAGTCTGCTGGACTGAGCTAGTTTGTCTTCCTGCTCTATGACCATAAATGGTGTAATTTTTTTTATAAAGGCATCACTGTATTTCAGTCAACTGCTGTTTCAAATATGTAATATGTCTCAAACTCAGGACTGTATTGAATTTTTGCCCTTTTCTTTGCAAGAAGTATACAATATAAATTTTATACAAAACTTATAGGCATGGACTTAAGGGTTTCTTTCCTCCCTGTCATTAAATACAATGACTATTATTTATATATTAAAGTGCTCTCTCCTGCCAAGCCTAGGATCCTTCTCAACATTCAACTCCAGTCTGATTCTCAGCTAGCCAAAATTATTATCTAAGGTGAAGCCTCTCACTGCATATGTATACAGAATGTAGAGAATCCCTTTCTTCTTTTCAAACCAACTTATAAATTACTGCATCAATCATATTGCTTGAGACTTTTATTTTTCCCCCTTCAATTTCTAGAAGCAGATTGCCATCTGCTGTCTAGGAAACAAAACTGACTGTCTCTTAATAGATCACAAAATAAGAAATATGTTTTCACATCAGTAAAATTTCAGGGTGTTTTTGTTTCAGCATGAACAGAGTCATTTTACAGGTAATGTATTGTGGTAGTAACAATTTAAAACAATATAGTGAGTGAATGTATTATGTTTCAGATATTGTACTATGTGTCATACAGGTATTTCCTTATTTTATCTTTGCAGCAGCTCTATGAAGTAGGTACTGTAATTACATAGATGAGAACCCTGAGGTGAAGGTTGGTTAGGCTATTGGACCAGTAATGCCTGGAGACGGCTGGGTCTAGCCTTAACCCCCATGCCCTGCCTTTGAACACTGCACTACACGCTGGGTGTGCTGCCGGCTCATACTGGCTCACCAAAGTCCAACAGAGAGTTTTCAGGAATTTTGTACTTTGGCCTCTATTAACAATTAAGCTATATAAACTTAAAATTAAATAAATTACATTAAAAATAAAGGCTATAGAAACTCTGAGTCCATTATGTCCTAATTGTTTACTATGCTTTACTATTATAACTCTCAAGGTTATTTATGTCCACCATACTTTTCTGGTGGGCAGACAGTATAGCAGTGTATTACTGCACTTTTCTCCCTAATTCTGCTTTCGTTGGCCTTACACAGGTAGCTTGCGATCAGTCAGAGATGGAGAATTTATGCCACAGAAAGTAGCAAATGCTACCACTCAGGGTTTTGTCACTGTGTTTTGTTTAGAGTCGGTTGTTAACCATATATTAGCAAATCACTGACCAGCCAGATAGGGGTATTTGTGTTCTCTTTGCCCCTTGTTTTTGTGGTTGTGTTCTGTTCTGTTGGGTTCCTCACTATCCACATAATTCGATGTGAGTTGAGATTTGGGTGACTGTCTAATCAGAAAGTGAGAAAAGTGTTGGGACTTATTACAATGTCTAGTCAAGCTACACGTTATTAACAAAATGGGCCTGAATCTTAAAAACAGAGTATGTATTAAATGACAAATTGCAAAGCAGATAATGAGTCTTTGGGGCATAAACTGATGATTTTCTGACTCTTAGATAAGCATCTAAAATTAGAGTATATTTATTAAAGCAGAAGTAAAGGAAGTTTGCAAAACAAGTTGTGTCTGTGTGTGTGTGTGTGTGTGTTTTAGTTGCTTACTCATGTCCAACTCTTTGCATCCCCATAGACTGTACCCACCAGGCCCCTCCGTCCATGGGATTCTCCAGGCAAGAACACTGGAGTGGGTTGCCATTTCCTTCTCCAGAAGGAGCTACAGAAAAAAAGAAAGTGAAAAAAGTTGCTCAGTCATGTCCAACTCTTTGCAACCCCATGGACTGTAGCCTACCAGGCTCCTCTGTCCATGGGATTTTCCAGGCAAGAATACTTGAGTGGGGTGCCATTTCCTTCTATATATATGCATATACATATACATTTATGTATCATTGTTCAGTCACTAAGGTGTGACTCTTTGTGACCCCATAGACTGCAGCATGCCAGGCTCCTCTGTCCTCCACTGTGTCGCAGAGTTTGCTCAAATTCATGTACTTGAGTGGGTTGTCATTTTCTTCTCCAGGGCATCTTCCCAACCCAGGGATTACGCCCACATCTCCTGCATCGCCAGTGTGTTCTTTACCAATGAGCCACCTGGGAAGCTCATGTTTATGTATACATACATTTTCATACTGAATGGTTTATTTTATAATCCCTAGCTAGGTCCCAGTGTCTGGGACCACTGTCTAAACCTATAATCTATTGTTTCAGTTACTAAATGAAAGTTTTTCAAAACAAGATCATGTCTTTTCATCTTTATATTTCCATCCTCCATTTTGCCCTTTGTCTTGGGATAATGTGTTAAAGTTTCTAAGTGCTGATAAACGACTCTAAGATTCATCTGTTCATCACATTCCCAGCAGGCATTCTGTTTACCAGTGCTGTTATACGTTCTATTTCCTGGAAGCCTGTGAGAATATGGAACTGAGCGGAAATTTTACATATTTCAGTTCTCACCTAAGCTTGCCAAATAGTGTTTTAGTTCACTTTTTATGCAAAACTACAAATGAACCATTTACCACATCTTTTGAAGTCATAATGAGACAAAATATTCACGTTAATAAAATTGTGTCATTGTTCATTTGGTGATTCATCCAATTAATTTTTTACCAAGTACAATAATAATATAACCACAATAGCTCCCTTTTTTAGTCCTTACTATATTTCAGATCTTAATATATGCACTTTACCTGCTCTGTCTTATACAAACCTTTACAGGGTAGATGAGAAAACTAGTTTGGGCAGTTCAAGTTACTTGTCCAAACCTAATTTTATATAAATGTCTCTTATTTCTGAGCTTCCATATTTAATGCTCATGCAAGGTACAATGTGAAATGTCAGAGGAACATTGTAACACAGTTATGAGTTACAAGAGTAACAAAAGTAACGCAGTTATGAGTATTGAAGAACTTCCATCCTCATTGGAGAAAAGATACATGGGAATGGTTACAGTAAAAATATGGGTATATATCCCTTGAGCCCCCCAAAAAATCACTTAGAAAAGGAAGAAATAAAGTTTGCCTCTCAGTTTATATTACAGGGTTTTCTTTACAACAGTTTCCTTTGCCAGTGTAAAACGTTCATATTATTAATCCCAACAAAGTTAATGTGAGAAATCACATAAGTGTCTTGATACCTGTAATATTTGGAGAATATACTATTGTCTGGTTTAATGTGGCTAAGAAGAGACTGATCATGCTGACCACAGCCAGCAAATTCTCTGAGAGCTCCCAGTCAGTTCTCCGAGCACAAATTGTCTGCATAAGGCATCAGAATTAGTAACTTTCCTCCTGAGCACATGACTGATTGAATTCCTTTGCTTCTTATGCTTCTTGAACAGTACGCTAGAAAGTTCTCATCAAATCAGTTTACAAAATAGACCTTTGTATTCCCTGCAGAGATAAACAAAACAATACTATGTAAAAGGAAATCAGTGAATAAATTCCATAATCATCCACAAATATTCTTACCACATTGGTGTGACTACAGATACTTTTATGTTCATAAAAGAACATAAAATATTTGGTCACAGATTATATCACTTTCACTTTTCATTAAATATGCATTTTAATGTATATTATTATACAACCTAAAAAGCACCAACATTTTAAAGAATAGTTACGGACCAAAAATTTGTGAGAAATTAACTTCGTGCCACTTTACATAACTATTATTCTCTTTGTAAATGTTCTTCATTCTGTTTCCTGGAAGTCTGTAGAATATGGAACTGAGTGGAAATTTTGCATGTTTTAGTTCTTACCTAGCATTGCTAAATTATGTTTTAGCTCCCTTGTCATATGAGGCTAATTCCAAGGACTTAATGAAAGTAATTTTTCCTGGGTTAGTTTTGACTATTTTTATAACCTTCCAAGAGCAATAAGCTTTAGGTATTTTCCAGAAATATGAATTTGATCGGCAGCCTGTTCAGTGCCTTTGTGCAGTAAAAAAATTTTAAAAAGACACCCTTTTCTCCAGATACTTTTAATATGTGTTTAGAAATCATTGTAAATGCTGGTTTTCACTTTTAATTTTCCCTCCTGAGATAGTTTAATATCATTTTCTTTTTGCCCATGTATTTTGTTTTATCAATTGAGCATTTTATAATGACTGCTTTAAAATCTTTGTCTTATGATTCCAACAATTGTGTCATCTCAGGGTTGGCATCTGGTGGCTGTTTTCCCCTTGGAAATGGGTCATGTGTTGTCACTTTTTCTCACATAACTTTGGACCATGTCCTGGACATTGTGAGTATTGTGTTGTGGAGACTCTGCATTCCATTATGTTCCTCCAAAGGGTGTGGAGGGTTTTCTGTCATTGGTTAGACACATGCTGCCAGCTGTTTCGCCCGCACTGGCTGGTAGCCCAGGTTGCCTTGAGTGTGTCTCAACTGTGTCCTGCACACATAGCTTCAGGGCTTAGGAAGAGTCTGGAGCAGAATCTGCCCATGCTTTGGGGTCCCCTTCATAGACTCTCACTTTCTCTCTTATGGCTCCTTCTGCAGGTGGCCCCAGAGACCCTTAAGGTAAGGCTGCAAAAGCCTGAAACGCAACTCATGCTAGTTCCTCCTCCAGATCTTTACTCCCTTCAAAATATTCCTACCTGTGTTCACTCTTCAGAGACTTCAGGTAGTTATTTTTGTATTTTGACCAGAATTTATAGTTACTTGCAAAAGGTTCATTTAGCACCTTGTTCTTCCCATTGATTTCATGGAACAAAACATTTTACTTCCATTTTCCAGAAACGTTGTAATAGCATTGAAAAGTTCTTGCAATAACATGCAAATTCCTGAAGGCTGCAATTCACACGGATTCCTGAGGGTCAGGCAGTTATAGCCTGCTGTTTGCAGCAGCCCTGAGAGAGCAAGCTACACAAACATGCAGGTACACTGACACAGTTATACCAGAAAGCCAATGGGTGACATTTTACATAGATTCAAAGGCTGTGTTTTCCTTTTGTCCCTGGTTCTCACCTTCGCTGAAATAATCACCTACAACACTCAAATGATTGAGACATCAACCCCAATTCCAAGTAATTCAGAGAGAATTTTTCCATCACTTACTGAGTAATCCATGGCAATGTTTAATACAAAATTGCTGAGGAAATCTACCTTTAATTAGCTGCCGCCTGTTGCAGCCACAGCTTGCAAGCTGGCACCACATCTTGTAATCCCTCTTTCCAGTTACCTTGCATATTGCTCACTGATTGCTTTTTGTAAGACTATCATAATTACTATTCATTTTGTAAAAATTCTGTTTTGATTGTATACTTCTGTTGGTGAAGACCAGCCAGGTACTTATTACTTAAATTGAGTCAAAACTTCTATTTAGCTGGAAGAGTGAAAGTCACTCAGTTGTATCTGACTCTTTGAGACCGCATGAACTCATCCATGGAATTCTTCAGGCCAGAATACTGGAATGGGTAGCCTTTCCCTTCTCCAGGGGATCTTCCCAACCAGGGATCGAACCCAGGTCCCCCATATTGCACGCAGATTCTTTCCCAGCTGAGCCACAAGGGAAACCCAAGAATACTGGAGTGGGTAGCCTATCCCTTCTCCAGCAGATCTTCCCCACCCAGGAATTGAACCAGGGTCTCCCACTTTGCAGGCGGATTCTTCACCAACAGAGCTAACAGGGAAGACATTTAGCTGGAAAAGACCTTCTTAAATTGTGTTTATCCATTCTTCCAACTTTATTTATGACTGTGTCATGGACATGTCCTCATCCTTCTTCTGTCTTAGATGTATGTCACTCTCTACCAGATCTTTATTACATAACACTTAGGATACTGAAAAAAATGTCTCTAGATTTCCACATTCTTTCCTACTTTTATCCCTCCTAGGACTATAATTGTTACAGGCTGAGTGCCATATTTCTTTTTTATTCACCATAAACCCCAAGCTCTCTCTCTGCCAATATTACACCTGATTTTCCCTTCACACTGCTTAAGTAAGAAAACGCCCTTTCTTTCATTTATATGCAGGGCACCAATTAAACACTGAATTCCAGTACTTATTTCATAAAAGATGTAGAACACATAGGCCCACTTGTTTTGATAATAGGTTAATCCTATACAGACAGAGCTTCCCAGGTGGCTCAGTGGGTAAAGAATCCTCCTGCAATGCAGGAGACGCAGGAGACTCAGGTTCGATTCCTGAGTCAGGAAGATCCCCTGGAGGAGGATATGGCAAGCCACTCCAGTATTCTTGCCTGGGAATTCCCAAGGACAGAGGAGCCAGGTGGGCTACAGTCCATGGAGTTGCAAAGAATCAGACATGACTGAGTGACCGAGCATGTATGCATATGACTCTAATTACTGCAATTACTATTAAACATATAAAGGATGTTGATATTTAAGTCAAATACAGCATAAAACAAATGTGTTAAAATGTTAATAATTTTTAGAAGATTGCTTTTGTCTCTTAATTTTCCAGGGTCCCTAACTGCCATCATCTTACCTCTTTGATTAATGCACAAAAAATACAAAAATAATATTTAGTTTAGGTTTTTTTTTTAACTGAGGTATAGTTGATGTCCCATATTATGTTACTGATATCAGTTCAGTTCAGTTCAGTTGCTCAGTCGTGTCCGACTCTTTGCGACCCCATGAATCACAGCACGCCAGGCCTCCCTGTCCATCACCAACACCAGGAGTTCACTCATACTCACGTCCATTGAGTCGGTGATGCCATCCAGCCATCTCATCCTCTGTCGTCCCCTTCTCCTCCTGCCCCCAGTGCCTCCCAGCATCAGGGTCTTTTCTGATGAGTCAGCTCTTCGCATGAGGTGGCCAAAGTACTGGAGTTTCAGCTTTAGCATCATTCCTTCCAAAGAACACCCAGGGCTGGTCTCCTTTAGAATAGACTGGTTGGATCTCCTTGCAGTCCAAAGGACTCTCAAGAGTCTTCTCCAACAGCACAGCTCAGAAGCATGTTACTGGTATATGATACTGTAATTTGCAATTTTAAAAAGTATACTTCATTTATAATTATAAAATATTGGCCATATTCCCTGCATTGTACAGTTTGTTCTTGTAGCTAATTAATTTTATACCTAATAGTTTGTACCGTTTAATCTACCCCTATATTGCCCCTCCTCCACCGTCCCCTCTGGTAACCATTAGTTTGTTCTCTGTATCTGTGACTCTGCTTTTCTTTTTATTGTTGTTATATTCACTTTCACTAGTTTCTTTTATTTAATTTTATATTTTTTAGATTCCATATGTAAGTGATAAGACGCAATATTTGCCTTTTTCTGTCTGACTTATTTCACTTAGCATAATACCCTCCAAGTCTGTCCATATTGCAGCAAATGGCATTATTTCTTTCTTTTTATGGCTGACTAATATTCTGTTGTATGTGTGGACCACATCTTCTTTATCCAATCCTCTGCTGATAAGCATTCAGGTTGCTCCCACATCTTAGCTATTGTAAATAGAGCTGCTCTGAGTATTGGGGTATATATCGCTTTTTAAATTTGTGTTTTGGTATTTTTTATATATATTCAGAAGTGGAATTGCTGTGTCTTCTGCTGTTTTTACTTTTAGTTTTTGAGTACAAAAATAATTTTAATCAAAACTGACTCAATAGTATAAATGAAATTCCACAAACTAGAGACTACCACACATCAAAAGCACAAGTTCGTTAGCGATCAGGCCAAAAAGTTTTCTGAGGGGAGGAGAGTCAGCTCTAAGAAATAGCACTTGGAAGTTACTGGGGCGTGGGACTTAGCCTGACATGACGTGTGGACATCATCTGCTGAAGGGAATTCCAGAAAGAGAGCGAAACCCCTTTCGCTCTTAAGTTCATTGACAAGTCTCCATTCTTCTTTGGCGCATCTTTACATGATAGCTGGAGAGTGTCTCCCCTACCTATAGATAACAACTGCCATGATCACAAGAAGAACTGCCAACTGTAACTCCCTGAGGGGGTGTCACGTGCAGACGCTGGCTCATAAGTGTGGCTGGACAACCTGTGAACACTTACTGTCATCCCCATTTTCTGAGGAGGACCCCGATTCTCAGGAATATTGTGTAGCTCATCTCCCAGCTTTGCTGGAGATGGCAAAGCTGGGCTGACAGCCCGTAGCCATCTAAATCTCTGGCATGGATGTCTCAGGCCCCTGTACTTGGAGGAGGAGCTCATCCAATGAGAACCGCTCCCGGGGAAGGCTGCATCATGGATGTGCAAGGCTGGAAAGCCAGGGAGTCCTGGGAAAGCCCAGGGCATCCTTCCTTGTTCTTTGTTTTTTCCTCTTCTCTCCTCTCACATTTGGTAAACAGGTGAGTCATCCTGAAAATATGCACTTCTCTTCAGTTTATTCACCTCTACATTTATTCCAAAATGAGACATATTCTTTAGAAATGAAAGACAGTATAAAAGTAGGAGAATTCAGATAAAATAAACCTCTATAATTCATATGCTACGTATTAGTGTATATAGTTTCTGTTAATCTAACTTTCTGTGATGATTCACTGTAACACAAAACATGGGAATCGAGTGAAAAACTTTCTTCAAGTCTTCCCTCTGAACGGAAGGAAAATTGTAAGAACAGAAGTAAAAGTCCTCAATAGAAAACAAACCGATGGTCATCAAAGAGGAGGACGCAGGAATAAATTAGGAGCTTGGGGTTAACATGTACACACAGCTATTTATAAAACAGATAAACAGCAAGGTTCCCTGTATTGCCCAGGGAACTAAACTCAATATCTTATAATAACCTGTAATGGAAAAGAATCTTAGGAAGAATAGGTATATATCTATAACTGAATCACTGTGCTGTACACCTGAAACTAACCCAACCTCGTAAAGCAACTCTCTTTCAATAAAGAAAAAAGCAAGGATCCGACATAAAAATTCTTCCAAGTACATACTTAGAGAAAAAAACAAATTGTGAAGCAGTCAGTTATATGGAAATAATGTCCCTAACCTTTCCCTAAACTATGAAGGTTGTAACATTTCACGGCCACTGGCACAGCTAAATATAAACACGATTATGCTGGGTTGCCTCCCATGCTTGTGCTGACTGACACAACAATTAAAGAAACAAGTTTCCTTTGTAAATTACAGCTCCACACAGCTTTGAGTAAGCAGAGAGTGTACATTAGAAATATTTTTAGCTTGACATGAAACTTTCCAAAGGCTCCTAATTAAGCATTTAAGTCCAAGGCAGTATAATTGCAACTGCCAAAATAACTGGGAAATCATACCTTTGGTGGGATCCTTCTTAAAACTATTGTTTCAAAAACCTTATGGAAAGGCTTTATTATTCTTCAACATTCTCTTAACCAGAGGGCACTTCTAAATCTGCCCACTTGGTGAGAAATGCAGACGCATTGTTTCTGTGCAGGGAATGGATACTATAAATGTGGAAGCACATACAAGGGGAAAGAGAGTGGACATCAGTCCTTGGTGACTCAAAGAAAAACTCCAACCTTGTGCTACTGAATTTCACAGCAGAGCACACCATTTCCATGAGTCAGAGGTAGATTCTGGCCACAGGAGTTCAGCTCTCAGCATCCTGGAGGGTGTCTTATTAGAACACCATCTCACTTATTATTTGATAAGTGAAACTATCTAATCTTTGTAAATGTGCTACATTTCCAGAAGAATAGTAATGGGGTTTCATGCAAAATGTTCTTCTGTAGCTCATACTTCAATATTGTTATGTGAAGGGAATGTGCTTTTCTACAGTTGAAATGCTAATAGCTTTCAGATTAAAGCATCAGTGGCTTTTAATGAGGATTTTTCAGGGCCATTAGCATATATGAATTTAAAATAGCTGTCATTTATCTACCACTGTCATACAAGTTATGTTTTGGTCACTGGTATAATTACCCAGATAAATCTGTGAATATTTTTAGAGGGTTTTAAAGTTTAAATAAATAATCAAAGTGGTATTGTTTGAAAGGGCTTCCCTGGTGGCTCAGATGGTAAAGAATCTGCCTTCAGTGAAGCAGACCCAGGTTTGATCCCTGGATCGGGAAATCCCCTGAAGAAGGGACTGGCTACCCACTTCCGTATTCTTGCCTATTTAAATATTATTTTTATTGAATGTATTTAAGGTTATTAGTATTATGATTCATTTCAGTCCCAAACCAAGAATTTCAGCAGCACAGTGAGTAGTTTACAGAAAAACTTAGTTGATGACTGACATTGGTGAAGTCCTTCCTATGGGCGTCAGATAGTGAGTGCATTGATCGCTGAATCACTCAGCAGCACTCATACTATACACATTCTGCTTGGCTGAGGTGTCCAGGGGTCAGAGAGTTTAGATATCCTTGACAAGGTGACAGAACACAAAGTGTCAGAGTGGTGTTTGGACCCAGGCAATCTGACTCTGGGTATTTCTCCTAACATCAGCAGGATGTAGATGAGCAAATCCTCATTAAATGAGCCAATGAATAAATGAAGAGGAAGATGCCTAGAGGAAGACATCAGACAACAATAGAATATGTATGACAGTAAAGTGACAAGGCTTATTTTCAAACAAATGCTGCAGGTCATCGATTTTATGCCTCTACATTCTCAGAACAGACCCCTGGTCTCTTGTCTTGCACCAGCGCTGCCACCGAGTCTCAGAACAGCTATGGCACTCTCCTCGGGGACTGACTTTAAGTCAGCATACAGGTCACAAATGCACATGACTTAGCCACGTGGCTTTCTATTCCCACCGTATTTTCCAACTAAAAAGACTCCCCCTGCGTGGTCAGCTTCCTCCCCAGAGTTGGCACTGGATGACTTCTGGCTGTGAAGAGTCAGATTCATCCTCTCAGTGTGAAAATGTGCGGAGCCAAGGTGTTCATAGGGATTCTGTCACAGTTTACTTTAATCACTTCCCAAATCATTTTGAGCAATGAAAGAATTGCTCTAAAGGTTTAGTCCACTCGGTTGGAAGCCCTGGTCGGGTTCCTGCTCATTTAGATAAGTGAGTTTTTTCAACAAGACCAAAATGGGCCTCATTCTTTGAAGATCCAAGTGTGCAAACCCGTGCCTTGCTCGAGGTCCGCTCCCTGCTGGAAAATAAGGGCTGGAGCAGAGGGCGAGGAGGTGGGAAAGAGACTGATTGTCCTTCTCCCAGGCTGTTACCAGACTGGGGTTCCTGGGGAACCCCTTGCCCTCTAGTTCAGTCTTAGTGGTGACGGTAAGAAGGTGGCACAGTGATTTAGTGAAAAGGGGACGATTGAAGGATTTTACCAGCAAAAGGCAGTGGGTCTTTGGCAAAACCTCAAAGTAGAAAGTTTGATTTCTGAACCCCTATTAGGCCCCCATCAATCTCCCCTTATTTTATCTCCTAATGAAACGGCACCTCATTTCTTCCTGAATCTCAATTCTTGTTCTGTGCCAGATGTCAGAAAAGTGCTAGCTAATGGCAGTTTGCCACACGATTCACCTCTAATATTTGTACCCCGCAAAGAACTGTTTATTTTGTTTTTTTAAATTTATTTTTAATTGGAATATAGTTGCTTTACAATGCTGTGTTAGTTTCTGCTGTGCGGCAAAATGAATCAGTTACACGTGTACTCACATCCCGTCCCTCTCGAGCCTTCCTCCCACCACCGCCCCGTCCCGCCTCTGTAAGTCATCACAGCACTGAGCTGAGCTCCCTGTGCCACACGGCGGCTTCCCACTAGCTATCTCTCCATTGCATATGGCAGTGTATATACGTAACTGTTACTCTCTCAGTGTGTCCCCTCCTCTCCTTTCCCTTCTGTGTCCAAAACTCCATTCTCTATATCGGTGTCTCCGTTCCTGCCCAGGAAAAAGGTTCATCAGTACTGTTTTTCTAGATTGCATATATATGCGTTAATATGTGACATATGTTTATTTCTTTCTGACTTGCTTCACTCTGTATGATAGACTCTAGGTTCATCCACCTCACTACAATTGACTTGATTGTGTTCTTTCTTATGGCTGAGTCATATGCCGTTGTATATATGTACCACAACTTCTTTATCCATTCATCTGTCAATGGGTTGCTTCCATTTCTTAGCTATTGTACATAGTGCTGTGATGAATATTGAGGTGCGTGTGTTTTCTTTTCTTTCTTTTTTTTTGCATGTGTCTTTTTGAATTATACTTTTCTCAGCGTATATGCCCAGTAGTGGGATTGCTGGGTCTTATGGTGGTTTTATTCCTAGTTTTTTAAGGAATCTCCATACTGTTCTCCATAGTGGTGTATCAATTTACATTCCCACCAAAAGTATAGGAGGGTTCTCTTTCCTCCAGATCCTCTCCAGCATTTACTGTTTGTGGACTTTTTGATGATGGCTATTACGACCCATGTGAGGTGATACTACATTGTAGTTTTAATTTGCATTTCTCTAATAATGAGTGAGGTTGAGCATCTTTTCTTGTGTTTGTTAGCCATCTGTATGTCTTCTTGGGAGAACTGTTTAGGTCTTCTGCCCATTTTTTTTGATTGGGTTGTTTGTTTTTCTGATATTGAGCTGCATTAGTTGCTTGTATATTTTAGAGATTAAGAAACTTCTAAAGAAGGAAAATTCAGCTGAATTCTGCCACCAAGAAATGCATCTGTTCCCCCTACCCACATTCTTCACCAGTGAGTCAGCAGAGACTTGCAAACCATCTCTGAAATGCAGAAAGAATGCCAGCTCCTTCTTTAGAGGAAGATATAGCTTAGAAAGAGCTATAGAAGTTTAAATTAAACTTACTTGTATAACCAGTATTATATATCATCATAAGCAGGGACTATCTGAGGAGAGCCATGAATTTCTGGTATTGTGTCTCTATAGAAAAGAACCAGGAGAGATGATCCCCCACTGAAAATCACCCAGTGGCAGTGGAAGAATATGAAAGCAGTGTAGCCCACGTGCAGGAAGGGCCAAGGACACTGGGGCTGTGACATTTGCTGACCACTTGGAGGGCCGGTGTGGCCTCCTCATGTTAAGTTCTTCTTGAAAAACGCTCAGGACAACCTTCTAATATTCATTAAATTCCGTAGTGAAAAGTTTGTATTAATAATATTGATAAACATTTACATTGATCAGTGCTGACTTATTCATCACAAATGTACTTTGTTAACAAGATTAGAAATAAATTCTTTCCAATGGATAGAAATTTTCTCTAGAAGGAATTAAGAAAGGTGTATTCTAACCTGGCTTTGCAACTCAAATAATCCATCCCACCAAAGGAAAATAGCAGCACACAGCTTATAAGAACACCCTTCTGACTTCAGATATCGGATAGATGAGATGAAATGTTTTCTGAGCCTGCTCCGCTGTGAGACAGCCAATCATGTATTGACTGAAAGAAGGAAGAAGACTGGTCCAATTTAACTCGCCAGATATCCAACAGAATTTGAAATTTGAACTATTAAATCTAAGTGTTCCCAAAGCAATCATTAAATACTCAAGTAAATGGAAGAACAATGATCCAGGATCGATGCTGTTGAAATGTGCAAGATGGGGCAGATGCTTCTAGATTCCTCCAGAGGCACTGTTCTCAAACAGGTCTGTGGGAAGCACAGGTGAGTCTTAAAGTAATGCCATGAAGCTCTACGCAGGCACGTGCAACACTAACAGTGAAGCAGGAGTTAACACCAAATGCCCAACAGACAGGTTCTGAGGAAAGGGGCCAAGGAGAGGGGATGGGAAGGTTCTGCAGTTCTAAAACCAGATGGTGAAGCCGCATTTCCATCACTCTCAGGACAGCCCTTCCTCAGCAGTGGCAGAGTCCACTGACCAACCACTGACCCTGCTGTGTCCTCGTCGCCCGCTCAGGAGCCTCCTCATCCCCACTCATGGGAGATCTATTTCCAGAGATTCACAGACAACCCCAGAGTCTCCACATCCTTGAATTTATAATAAACACTCAGAATTTTAAACACTAACATTTAAGAACATTTTTCTGCATCTAAATATATCAGTCTGCTGAGTATGCTTTTTGAAACTAAGAACTTTTGCTGGTTTTCTCATGGAATCAAAGGCCACACTTGGTTTAATGCTTGCAATATGGTCCCTTGAGCAAAAAGAATTAACTTTCATAGTGTGAAAATAAGAAAAGGAAGAAGCAAGGAAGGGAGGGAAGAAAGAAGGGAGGAAGAGGGAGAGCTGTGACTACTTAGCTCAGGCTCTGATTTGGCTCCATAACTGGTATTTATTGAGCACCTACTGTATGCACAGCAAAATCACTCTATCCATTTCATCGTGACTCCTGACAAACTCACCTCCCAGCTTTCTTGTGCGAATGATCCTCTTTCACACCGCCTGGTTCCTGGAGGTGCTGTGAAAATTAACAAGTGTGTGTTTGCAAAGTTTGCAAAATCCTCAGATGAATGTGTTGTGTAAACACTGAAGTGTGCAGCCTTTCCAGGCCACAGCCCACATCCAGAACTTCTCTAATAAGCCAAGTTTTCCTATTTGGGAGATGCTTGCCTGGGGCTGTTTCATTGTGAGACAGCTGATGTGCCTTTTATTAATACACATCCATGACTCATGGTCCAGTAGAAGATAAGGCTGCAAAGATCAAATTGTATTTTACATGGACTAAGTGTCTCCTAACCTCTTTCATCCCTTTCGAGTAAAGTGCCTCAAATCTTCATGATTCATTAAAATTTTAAAAAAGCACTTTCTTCTTGACTAACAGGTATTCCTTACATTCAGGAAGATTTTTTCAAAGATGTTCAAAACCCAAAAATAGTTGATCACTTAGAAGTTAGTCCATATATAGTTGAAATTAAAAATTTTTAAAGTCCTATTGAATTCCATAATAAATGAAGACATCATAGCATTAAAATGATGTATTATCAGGTTAAAGATCAATTGTTATCACCTTTTCAAGTATTTCAAACATTATAAAATAATTCATATGCACATTTTAAATAGACTTGCTGAAATCTTGCAAATTTATTTCTTAAGTTGCTAAAAACTTCTGCTCTTTAAGGTTGTCAACACCCATCTGAAATTATTAGTTCAGTGACACTTTTTGAAAAATACAATTTTGTGCTGCTTGTAATGAGTGTTGACAGTGAGCGGTATTAATTAGCACTCAGCAGTCAGGGCCAGAGCTCACTTCCAGCTGTTAATCTGGGACCAACTCAACAAAGACTCCTATGAGCTAATCAAGTCTGGTTACTGGTCCTTCAATTTATAATATATCATAATTCTCTGGGTAAAGCTTTATTCCCATTTGCTTTCTTAATATCTACATTATTATTGCCATTGCTTGCAATTTATGGAAACTGTCACTTTTGAGTACATTGGTATGTTCATGGCAAAATATAAGCCCTTAACCTAAGGTAGATTGCAGATTTTATTTTATTTTTTTTAGTCATGTCCAACTTTTTGTGACCCCATGAACTGTAGTCTGCCAGGTGCCATTGTCTATGGGGTTTCCCAGGCAAGGATACTAGAGTGGGTTGCCATTTCCTTCTCCAGGGGATCTTCATGATTCAGGGATTGAACCTGCATTGCAGACAAATTCTTTACCACTAGGCAACCAGCAAAGCCCCATTTTTGACACATATTCAAAAAATTTGAGACTCATTAATTTTTTTCCATTCACCATAGTTATTTACATAAAATAAAAATTATTCTGTAAATACTGTAGGGAGAAATTAATACTTTTTAAAAGGTATCTATACATGTTAATAAAGTTAAGAATATTTATGAATGGTTTTATAAAATTATATTTTATAGAGTTAGTTTCCTTGAAAATAATTAAGATGCTTCTTCCAGAACA
>SJYQ01006306.1:410747-439164 GCA_006410935.1 Redunca redunca
CTATAGTGAAGTGGTGGCTTTTCACTGCTTATATAAATAGACATATACGTAATACTGCTGGATAATAAGCTCTCCCTTTCATTTCTTGTTTTGCTTCAGGAAAAATTCATTAGTAAATATCAAGTTCCTTTGTGACTTTTCTAATAATGTTATGAACTCTGTAACAAGAACTATAAAGAATGCAAACAATAATTTAAGCCTAAGACACACTTCACTGTATTGGTATGAAATGAAATAATGAAAGTCTCCTTACCCAGCGATGTGTTAAACATGGCTCCCAACAACAAGGAGGGGCTGAATGTTAAATTTTTAGGAATTTTGTGAGCCGGTTGGAGTTTTCCAGGTGGCTCGGTGGTTAAAAAAATCCCCTTGCCAGTGTAGGAAATGCATGTGATTGATATCCTGGTTGGGAAGATCGCCTGGAGAAGGAAATAGCAGCCTGTTCCCATACTCTTCTTGGAGAATCCCTTGGACAGAGGAGCCTACGGTGCTACAGACCATGCAGTCGCAGAGCCGGACACTACTGAGCGACTGAGCATCACGCACGTGAGCCGGCTGGCAACCACGCACGCTATTAAATGTTAAATATATCAATTTATACGTAAAGTACATTTAAAGTAAAATTAATAAATATTCAAAACTCGACCAACCCTAATTTTCTTGTCTAAGTTCCTTGTTATGTCCCTGTGAAGGGATATTTGGTTACGGGCTAACGTTTCCCCTGAGGTTCATGGCATTGTTCAGGAGACAGGGATCAAGACCATCCCGATGGCAAATAAATGCCAAAAAGCAAAATGGCTGTCTGGGGAGGCCTTACAAATAGCTGTGAAAAGAAGAGGAGTGAAAAGCAAAGGAGAAAAGGAAAGATATAAGCATCTGAATGCAGAGATCCAAAGAATAACAAGAAGAGATAAGAAAGGCTTCCTCAGTGATCATGGCAAAACCAATACAATATTGTAAAGTAATTAACCTCCAATTAAAATCAAGAAGTTTATATTAAAAAAAAAAGAAATAGAGGAAAACACAGAATAGGAAAGACTAGAGATTTCTTCAAGAAAATTAAGGAACATTTCATGCAAAGACGGGTTCAATAAAGGACAGAAATGGTATGGACCTAACAGAAGCAGAAGATATTAAGAAGAGGTGGCAAGAATACACAGAAGAACTGTACAAAAAAGATCTTCATGACCAAGATAATCACGATGGTGTGATCACTCACCTAGAGCCAGACATCCTGGAATGTGAAGTCAAGTGGGCCTTAGAAAGCATCAATACGAACAAAGCTAGTGGAGGTGGTGGTATTCCAGTTGAGCTATTTCAAATCCTGAAAGATGATGCTGTGAAGGTGCTGCACTCAATATGCCAGCAAATTTGGACAACTCAGCAGTGGCCACAGGACTGGAAAAGGTCACTTTTCATTCCAATCCCAAAGAAAGGCAATACCAAAGGATGCTCAAATTACCGCACAGTTGCACTCATCTCACATGCAAGTAAACTAGTGCTGAAAATTCTCCAAGCCAGGCTTCAGCAGTACGTGAACTGTGAACTTCCAGATGTTCAAGCTGGTTTTCGAAAAGGCAGAGGAACCAGAGATCAAAATGTCAACATCCGCTGGATCATGGAAAAAGCAAGAGAGTTCCAGAAAAACATCTATTTCTGCTTTATTGACTATGCCAAAGCCTTTGACTGTGTGGATCACAATAAACTGTGGAAAATTCTGAAAGAGATGGGAATACCAGACCACCTGACCTGCGTCTTGAGAAACCTATATGCAGGTCAGGAAGCAACAGTTACAACTGGACATGGAACAACAGACTGGTTCCAAATAGGAAAAGGAGTACATCAAGGCTGAATACTGCCACCCTGCTTATTTAACTTCTGTGCAGAGTACATCATGAGAAATGCTGGGCTGGAAGAAACACAAGCTGGAATCAAGATTGCCGGGAGAAATATCAATAACCTCACATATGCAGATGATACCACCCTTATGACAGAAAGTGAAGAGGACCTAAAAAGCCTCTTGATGAAAGTGAAAGAGGAGAGTGAAAAAGTTGGCTTAAAGCTCAACTTTCAGAAAACGAAGATCATGGCATTTGGTCCTGTCACTTCATGGGAAATAGATGGAGAAACAGTGGAAAGTGTCAGATTTTATTTTGGGGGGCTCCAAAATCACTGCAGATGGTGATTGCAGCCATGAAATTAAAGACACTTACTCCTTGGAAGGAAAGTTATGACCAACCTAGATAGCATATTCAAAAGCAGAGACATTACTTTGCCAACAAAAGTCTGTCTAGTCAAGGCTATGGTTTTTCCAGTGGTCATGTATGGATGTGAAAGTTGGACTGTGAAGAAAGCTGAGCACCGAAGAATTGATGCTTTTGAACTGTGGTGTTGGAGAAGACTCTTGAGAGTCCCTTGGACTGCAAGGAGATCCAATCAGTCTATTTTAAAGGAGATCAGTCCTGGGTGTTCTTTGGAGGGAATGATGCTAAAGCTGAAACTCCAGTACTTTGGCCACCTCATGCAAAGAGTTGACTCATTGGAAACGACTCTGATGCTGTTAGGAATTGGAGGCAGGAGGAGAAGGGGACGACAGAGGATGAGATGGCTGGATGGCATCACTGACTCGATGCACGTGAGTTTGAGTGAACTCTTGTTGTAGGTGATGGACAGGGAGGCCTGGTGTGCTGCAATTCATGGGGTTGCAAAGGGTCGGACACGACTGAGTGACTGAACTGAACTAAACTTTTTCCCAACTTCACGTCTAGCAACATCAAGGTGGTAGCTAGAATGTGACCAAGGTGGGGGTATATGCACCTCAAAAACAGCACATCCCACTGCCCTATCATAACAAAATTGTTGGGTGAATGTCTCTTTCTAATGAGTCTTTATATCAGTTTATCCTTCTCCTTCTGATAGACTTTAGTGAAAATGAGGAAAGGACAATATTGTACCTTTAAACCTGTAAAAAGTACTTTGAGGTTGAGTGATTCTAAGCCTTCTTTCTAATCAAAAAATCAAACAGGATCTCAGGCAACACTGAAAAATGTGCTTCAAGTGTACGTTGCAGGTTGGCGTATAAGTTTTGTGCCACTCCGGGGGGGCAGCCTGGCTGATATGCAACCCAGACCGATATCTGTGCCCTTGTGTTGAGCAGCAGAAATGAAGATTAGTCAACATTCACGGAAAAGAGCAACCTTCAGTGAAGATCAGGGTTCTCAATCTAGATGTAGCTGATCAAAGTCACCCATTAGTGGGACCTTTTCAGGCAGTGCCTCCAGCCCCACAGTTCAATTTCTACTTGTTTTTACTTTTACATATTCCCGTGCATGCCTGCTAAGTCACTTCAGTCATGTCTGAGTCTTTGTGACCCTACGAACTGTAGCCTACCAGGCTCCTCTGTCCATGGGATTCTCCAGGCAAGAGGACTGGAGTGGGTTGCCATGCCGTCCTCCAAGGGATCGTCCCAACACAGGGATTGAACCCATGTCTCCTGCATTGGCAGGGGGTTTCTTTACCACTAGCGTCACCCAGGAAGCCCAGTATATTCCCATGTTTCTTGTAAAACAGAGACACTTCAGAGAAATGTGTAGTTGCATGATATGTACACTAAAATGTTAAAGTAAAATGGCATGCATAACCTACTTTATGCTTCCTGGATGGAATGAATGTGCCTTTTGCGTAACCCACTTCCAGCCAGGACCACTCAAGACAGGAGTGTGGCGATGCCTGCTTTGTAGTGAGCTGTCTGTGCAGGGAGGTTACAGTGACCTGCGAAACAAAAATACAACAGGAGTGCTTTTATTAAAATCTGCATGCAACATTATGTTCAGGATTTAAATTGGATTCTTAAATGAGTTCTCCTAAAATGTAATACAGATTTTTGCAATGCAGTAGAAAAGCAACCTGTGCCAACTAATAAAGTTAGAAAAAGAGGGGGGAAAGGTGTTATGAATCTCAATAAATGATCTCTTTCAATCTGATTGTACTGAAATTGCAAGTTAACCAGCTACTGTTATGCGCAGAATATATCTTTTAATGTATTTATTTTTGGCTGTCCTGGTTCTTCATTTCTGCACGTGGGCTTTCTCTACTTGCAGCAAACAGCCGCATGCAGGCTTCTTATTGCAGTGGCTCCTCTTGTTTCAGAACAAGGGCTTTAGATTGTAGGCTGAGTAATTGTGCACTGACTTGGCTGCTCTGTGGAACTAAGGTCTGTGGAATCGTCCCAGACCAGAGATCAAACCCATGTCCTCCGCACTGGCAGGCAGATTCTCAACCACGGGACCACCAGGCAAGTCTGTAAAGAATATTTTTAGTCACACTTTACTGAGACAACACTAAAGATGAGATGATCAGAATATTGTCCAGGGTGGCAAAACTCAGGAAATTATGTAGCCTTAATTGATACACATGTCTTTTTTTACTATTAATATGTATTGGTACATATAAAAAACATTCAATGCTACTCTGAAATTCTGTCAAAGTCTTTTTTTAAGTAATCCAAAACAGTTTCCAGTGTCTATGATTGATTCTTTAAAGAGAGAATAATTGTGTGAATAAAAGTTAAAGGATTCTTTTATCATACTTCAGTCCTCTAAGGGATCGTGTGTTCTATCCAACCTTGTTATACTGTCAAAGTGTGCAGACATTATGTCTAAATGATTTGCTAAGAAATTGGCAACAGGAAAAAATACATGTGCATGTATATCTATCTATCTATCTATATATAAAACACAAATAAAAGCATGTTACATATATGTGATCAGAGTAAGGAGATTAATTTTATCATGCCAGATGAGAGTCGTCATTTATGGATTCACATTTTTTCTATTGTAATTAAATGGCCTTGAAGAAGGAAAGATGTAATTATCATTTTCAGTGTCCCCGGCCTCACTGAGCAAACAGCTCTTGATATTGACACTTTGTACCATGGATAATGACACTCTTCCTTCATTCAGAGGAACGGAAAAGTCCCACATAAGCAGTCACTCATCAGCAGCTATTGTTTTATCATCAGTTATCAAGCATTAGAAAAGAAATAGCACCAAGCCTCACCCAGTGGAAAGTATTATATTCTCACTAAGCCTCACCAGGATTAAACATTCAAATCAAGTTCATGTTTTTAATAGGAAAATATGAATCTATGCCTTGGGAAACCAAAATTTTTTTAAAGATCCAGCATTTTAAACAAGATAAGCTAAGACTATTTGAAATGTAAAAGTTTAAGGAGCTACAGACTAGGACTAGGACTGTGTGGATCACAATACACTGTGGGAAACTCTTCAAGAGATGGGAATACCAGACCACCTGACCTGCCTCCTGAGAAATCTGTATGCAGGTCAGGAAGCAACAGTTCAAACTGGACATGGAACAACAGACTGGTTCCAAATAGGAAAAGGAGTACATCGAGGCTGAATATTGTCACCCTGCTTATTTAACTTCTGTGCAGAGTACATCATGAGAAACGCTGGGCTGGAAGAAGCACAAGCTGGAATCAAGATTGCCAGGAGAAATATCAATAACCTCACATATGCAGATGACACCAGCCTTATGGCAGAAAGTGAAGAGGAGCTAAAAAGCCTCTTGATGAAAGTGAAAGAGGAGAGTGAAAAAGTTGGCCTAAAGCTCAACATTCAGAAAACGAAGATCATGGCATCTGGTCCCATCACTTCATGGGAAATAGATGGGGAAACAGTGGAAACAGTGTCAGACTTTATTTTTGGGCTCCAAAATAACTGCAGATGGTGATTGCAGCCACGAAATTAAAAGACACTTATTCCTTGGAAGGAAAGTTATGACCAACCTAGATAGCGTATTCAAAAGCAGAGACATTACTTTGCCAACAAAGGTCCGTCTAGTCAAGGCTATGGTTTTTCCAGTAGTCATGTATGGATGTGAGAGTTGGACTGTGAAGAAAGCTTAGCGCCAAAGAATTGATGCTTTTGAACTGTGGTGTTGGAGAAGACTCTTGAGAGTCCCTTGGACTGCAAGGAGATGCAATCAGTCCATTTTAAAGGAGATCAGCCCTGGGTGTTCTTTGGAAGGAATGATGCTAAAGCTGAAACTCCAGTACTTTGGCCACCTCATGCAAAGAGTTGACTCATTGGAAAAGACTCTGATGCTGGGAGGGATTGGGGGCAGGAGGAGAAGGGGATGACAGAGGATGAGATGGCTGGATGGCATAACCTCCCAGCACCGCCAGGGAGGCCTGGCATGCTGCAATTCATGGGGTCGCAAAGGGTCGGACATGACTGAGCGACTGACCTGAACTGAACTGAGGAAAATTTTCATAAAATCTCAGTTTAATTAAGCACATTATTTTACTAAAATACTGGATTTTAGAAATAAAACAATTAGTAAAACAATTCAAGTAAAGATAGGTAATCTTTATTTCTGACAATATGAATACTAACACATACACCTAAAATTCTCTTCACAGTCAGTAAGTAGGTCTTAATTTTATGTACCGTGGTCTATACAAAGAGAGAATGCAAGTATATTATTCAGTTTGGTTAAATATTTTCATTTATTCCAATAATTCTGTATTTATATGGCTTAATGTAGTCTGGGAAGACACTCTGGTGAAATTTTAGCTCCTGTTAGACCAGGGGAAGTAAATACTATTATGGAAACCAAGAACTCGGAAGTAAGTAGTTTTGAATTAGAAGCATATTAAACTGTAGAAATCATGAATGCTACCAGCTGAGAGAGAAAATTCACCATGCAGAGTTGCGCTTCTGGTATGGATGAGAAAGTAAATAACTCAAGACCTATCTTCTGAAAATCTTAACTAAAAATATTGCTTTGAATTTGTCAGTACTTCTGAGCTTACCTTGAGATTTGATTACCTAATGAGTATAAGATAGGATCCAGTGTACAGTGTGTAACTCATATCTATTCCTCCCCAAAGAAGCTAAAAGGAGGGGTTTGGTTCTCCATGAACTGAGGAAAGTGTACACACTCACTGTTTTGATTTTGAATGAGCATCTTAAGTATGTTTATTAGACACAGCTGCATACAAATGGTGTCTCTTTTTCTGTTAAAAATTCTATCATTTCTATCTTTGGCTTCTTTCCTCATCCTCTTCAGGAATTCTAAAGACGGGTCTTTGGAAAAGTTAATACAGTTGAAACTTAGGCTTAGATCGCAACCTTTCTCATATGTATCTACTCACTGAATTTTTTGTTGTTGCAATAACGTTTCAAGATGAATGACAACATTTAGGGAGCCCTCTTCCCTTAATAGTTTCAAAGATTCACTATGTGAATTTTAGTCACTTAGACAAAAGTTCTTACATAGTTGGAAGATGTATAATTTAAGAAAAAGTAAAATAAATAAATAAAAATAGGCTAATCATAGTTTTGCCAAATCCTAGACTGCAAAGCATATATAGTATATACATGCGTGCATGTATATATGCGAAACCAAGCAATAAAAATATCAACATAAATGAAAATCCAGCTAAGCAATAAAAAGTCATAATGCCAGGAGTGAAATTCAAATCAAACATAAATGGAATTATGGAAGAAATAGCTGACTGTGGGATTGTTGATGCCTCCCCATTCCATATAAACTTCAGGAAAGCAAAACTGTCAGCCTATAGGAGGAAGGTGGGAGGGTGTGGAAACGATGAAGATGACCCAGAGAAAGTGAGACCAACAAACAACATTCACATTAAAGAATTCTCGATGTTTCATTCCAGGAAAGTGCAAAGGACAAAAATGTTAGCCACTGACCCAGACCTAGAAAGCAATGTAGTGATTTTCCAAGGCATAGAAAAGATGCTTTTCTCCATATTGTACGTGTTTCAACATCCACTGGGTGGCCCAGGCCATGTGGCCAAGGTTAGAAGGCAGTTAAGTGCCACCCAGGGAAAGACAAGTGCAGGATTCAAGATCCTTGAGGACAGAGAAGGGTGTAGGCGGCAGAGCACTTACCTGCAGCAAGTGGAGGAATGTGCACAAGGCCAGCCCGTTGCAATGAATGCATCCGTCCCCACAGCCAGTGTGCAGGTGGCTCCACGCCGCCCCAGGCAGGGTGACTGCTCATACCCACTTCGTGCTGGGGTTTGAGAGGCCAGGGACAGATGCTGCCCCTGAAGATCATGCATGCATGCATGCTGAGTCACTTCAGTCATGTCCGACCCTGTGACCCTGTGGACTGTAGCCCGCCAGGCTCCTCTGTCCATGGGTTTCTCCAGGCAAGAATACTGAGGTGGGTTGCTGTGCCCTCCTCCAGGAGATCTTCCCAGCTCAAGAACTGAACACACATCTCCTGCATTTCTTGCATTGGCAGCCTGGTTCTTTACCACTAGCACCACCTGGGAAGCCCTGGGGGGCTCCTGATCTCCCAGTGAGGAGATGTCCAGCCCCTGCAACTCTCTCTCTCTTTTTTAAACTTTATTGAGTAGATCTTAAGCATCCTCAGTGCACACACACACCAGTCGCCTCTGTTACCTGTCAGAGGTGACAGATAAGTCCATTGCCAAGGCCACTCCTCTTAGGAGGCCCTGCCCAGGGCAGAAGCTGGCATGATGTTTCCAGCAGAAACAGAAGAAACTATTCAAACTGCTCATGTTTTCTTACAATGAAGTAAGACACTTTAAGTCGCATTTCTAAGGTTTTGTTGTGGTTGTCATTGTTTAGTCATTCAGTTGTGGCTGACTCTCTGTGGTCCCATGTGACTCTCTGTGATCCCGCCAGGCTCCTCTGTCCATGGACTTCCCCAAGCACGAATACTGGAGTGGGTTGCTGTGCCCTAGCGTTCACTTCTCTAGGGGCTATTCCAGACCCAGGGGTTGAACCCAAGTCTCCTGCTTGGCAGGCAGATTGTTAACCATTGAGCTACCTGGTAAGTCCTTCTAGGGTTTTAAATTATAGTATATTTTTAAAAAATGACATGAGTTTGAGCAGGCTCCTGGAGTGGTGGTGGACAGGGAGGCCTGGCGTGTGCAGTCCATGAGGTCACAAAGGGTCAGACACGATGGAGCCGCTGAACTGAACTGATATTAAAAAACAAAGTTTTACTCTGTTTTATTTCCCTATATAACTGATGAGGAGAGAGTTTTGAGTGTTTTGACAAAAATGTTGAACTATCACAGTCAGTCATAACTTTCCCTTGATTATCAAGGTCACTATGTGATTTTGCAACCCTGCCTGCCAGGCAGAGACTCTGTGCACTTCTGATCCTGGTGGCTTCCACTTTAAGTATCAAATATGTTTATAAGATGGAGCTTTTGCAAATGTCACCATATTGACCTGCATAATCTGCCTTTTGGTTTCAGCATAAAGCTAAAACTTTAGAGTATAAATAGGCATTTGCCGGTAAAATAATCTGCGTGTTTTTTGTTTGTTTGTATATTTACAAGTTCAGGGAGAGAAAGCAATGGTAGTTTTGTTGACCAAGACACTGACTTGGGACCTGAAATAATGGGAATTCAACCTGCTTATTAACAATTATTTCCTCAGAGTCTACCACAATGAGTACAGGAGATGATACAGAGTTATATGGACCCACTCTCGAAAAGAGTTTGCATTTTAACTAGAGGATAAAATAGATTCCTTAATTTATTCAATAAACAACTGAAAGCTGACCATGGTCTGGGCATTGGGCAAACCCTTGGGCTGCATAAGAGGACAAAATGCACAAAACTCTCTCTCATAGAACTTGCATCACACAGCAATGAGTGAGGAAAGTGTAGTTGCATGGAAAATGATGTGAGTCAAGAAAGGAAACCAGACAGTAAGGACTTGAGAGTCTGGGGAACTAGCAAAAAGAAGAATTTGAGTTAAACCATGGCTAACAGAACTATGTATGGGTTAAAAATTAATCTGTAATTTTCTGATGCATTTTAACTTTAAAATACTCTTTTGCTTTGAAAAATTCATTTATGAATAGACAAAGTTTTCAGATACAGATCTTTGTTGTTGGTGGAGGTTTAGTCGCTCAGTCATATCTGATTCTTTGCAACCCCATGGACTGTAGCCCGCCAGGCTCCTCTGTCCATGGGATTTCCTAGGCAAGAATACTGGAGTAGGTTGGCATTTCCTTCTCCAGGGGATCTTCCTGACCCATAGACCAAACCTGGGTCTTCTGCATAGCAGGAGGATTCTTTAACAACAGCCACCAGAGAAGTCATAGAGAACTTTTGTTGGTGGTGGTGATGGTGGTTTAATACTGATCTATAGTTTATAATTTTTCTGTATCAAATATATACAAGGCAGCTTCGCCAACCGTCATGAAATTCTCTCTGCTTATTAGGTGCATGACAGCCACTGAAGAAAGCGGTTTTATTGGCTGTGTCCTGCCCCTCTACAGCATCATCTAAGATTAACGGCCTTAAACTGCCCTTTCTCAATACATGCAACTTCTTTCTCTGAAAGAGTGCAAACTTCTGGTGAAAGTGCAAGAACAGCATTTCTGGAGAGAAGTACCATCGCTCATCCAAATTGGAGTGGTTTTCCTACATTTACAGAATTTCCTATCCTCTTTTCATCCTTTCAGGGCAGAGGAAATATCACAGACACACTTAATATGTATGTCTATTATAACTGTGTAGCATACACACTGAATCGTTTATAACCATAAAGCCAGAAAATGGCCTTTCTCTTTCAAGAAAGAGCCAATTTCTAATATTTCTATATTCTATAGTTGAAACATATATTTAGCCATTGAATATATTTACAAACAGTCTTCAGGTGCACACTGACATTTTTATTTTTTATTACTCCATTTCCCTTTCACATCTGCCTTCAACACCAGCACCTCCCAAATCATAAACTCCTTGAGTATATAAAAACACATCTTTCTTCTGGATTCTTGTCTATCTCCAAGATGGTACTATCATTCATTGGCTCATTCTTGGCTTTTGGTCACTTATAGTCCATGTAGCCAACAAGTAATTTGTTGGAGGGGATGTTGAACAAAGGGCATAGTGTCGTGTTGGGACTGTTCAGTGGCAGGTTGGTTACTGTTCAGCAAATGCTACTGCATTTTCAGAGGTCTTAGCAACTGAATCAGTCAAAGTGCTTTGCTCTCAAGTAAGAGTCTGGCCATACTTGACCAAACAATAGCGTTTTATTTGATCACAAAACAAGAAGTTCACAGTCTATATCCAAAGTTAGTTCAGTAGACAGAACCTGGGATTCAGCTTCTCTGTGACTCTCTAGTCCTCACCTCATGGTGACAAGAAGGCTGCTGCATATCTGGGCATCTTGTCCTCATAGAACATCAATAGCAGGAATGGGGAGAGGGCTTATATCTTTTTCCTGTTTCTCAATCTCTTTCTCTCCTTTTTTAATCCATAGATATTCTTTCCTGGAATGCTCTCTAGCACACTTTCCTTTCACTTCTGTTAATCAAAATTGGATTGCATGTCCATGACTCAATGCAAAGAAGGTCGAGGAAGCAAGTTCAGCTTCTATGGCAGACGGTGGGCTATGCTGGAAAGAACAAAGTGTAGACACTTTGTAGCTTGGCAGAGACAGTTTTAAAATTTTATTTTATTGAAGTACACTTGATTTAAATGTATTAAATTCTACTGTACATTAAAGTGATTATCAGTTAAGCATATATATTCTTTTTCATATGTTTTCCCATTATGGTTTATCAAAGGACAATTAATACAGTTCATAGTGCTATACAGAAAACCTTGTTGTTTATGAATACACATTTTAACAGCTATGAAAATGTAGAAGTCCGTGAGCCTTTTAAAGTTCTCTTTTGGCTCAGACGGTAAAGCATCTGCCTACAAACCCAGGTTTGACCCCTGGGTCAGGAAGATCCCCTGGAGAAGGAAATAGCAACCCACTCCAGTACCCTTGCCTGGAAAATCCCATGGATGGAGAAGCCTGGTAGGCTACAGTCCACGGGGTGGCAAAGAGTCGGACACGACTGAGCGACTTCACTTTCACTTTATAGCTGTAATCTGATCACCCATGTGTTTGGGGTAATGATCTTAATGATAACGTTTTATTCTTAATATCTGTATGTCTTTGTCCATAGAAATTTATTTCCAATAATTTGCATTTCCTCAATAAAACAAATGTTCCTATGTCTCTGTCACTTGATACCCCTGTTTCAAGGAAAACAGCTGTTTTCCTGACACGTTAAATTTTTACTGAGTTTGACCTCTTTGTTTTTGTTAGTGTTTAGTCTCTGAGTACTGTCTGACTCTTTGCAACCCCATGGACTGGAGCACTCCAGGCTTCCCAGATATTCGTTTAGCTCCCTGAGTTTGCTCAAACTCACATGCGTTGATGAATGCCATCCAACAATCGCATCCTCTATTGCCCCCTTCCGCTCAATTTTTCCCAGCATCAGGGTTTTTTCCAATGAGTTGGTGCTTCATATCAGGTGGCCCAAGTATTGGAGATTTACCTTCAGCAGTAGTCCTTTCAGTGAAGAGTCAGGTCTGATTTCCTTTAGGATTGACTGGTTTGATCTGCCTGCTGTCTGAGGGACTCTCGGGGGTCTTCTTTAGCATCAACAGTTCAAAAACATCAGTTCCTCGGTGCTTAGCCTCTTTATGGTCCAAATCTGACATCTGTATATGACTGTTGAAAAAATCATAGCTTTGACTAGACAGACCTTTGTTAGCAAAGTGGTGTCTCTGCTTTTTAATACACTCTAGGTTTGTCATAGCTTTTCTTCCAAGGAGCAAGTGTCTTTTAATTTTGTGGCTGCAGTCACCATCCACAGTGATTTTGGAGCCCAAGAAAATAAAATCTGACACTGTTTCCACTTTTTCCTCATCTATTTGCCATGAAGTGATGGGACCGAAGGCCAAAGTCTTCATTTTTTGAATGTTGAGTTTTAAGCCAGCTTTTTCACTCTCCTCTTTCATCCTTATCAAGAGGCTCTTTTTTCCTCTTCACTTTCTGCCCTTAGGATGGTATCATCTGCATATCTGAGATTGCTGATATTTCTCTCAGCATTCATGATTCCAGCTTGTGATTTATCCAGGTTGGCGTTTTGCATGATGTACTCTATATAGAAGTTAAATAAGCAGGGTCACAATATACAGCCTTTCCCACTGTTGAACCAATCCATTTTTCCATGTCCAGTTCTAACTGTTGCTTCTTGACCTGCATACAGGTTTCTCAGGATGTAGGAAAGGCAGTCTGGTATTCCCATCTCTTAAAGAATTTTCCAGTTTGTTGTGATCCACTCAGTCAAAGGTTTTAGTATAGTCAATGAAGCAGAGGGTGAGATGGTTGGATGGCATCACCGACTCAATGGACATGAGTTTGAGCGAGCTCCAGGAGTTGGTGATGGACAGGGAAGCCTGGCAGGCTGCAGTCCATAGGTCACAAAGTGTCGGATACAACTGAATGACTGAACTGAACCTAACTGAATGAAGCAGAAGTAAATTGGTTTTTTGTTTTGTTTTGTTTTGTTTTGTTTTGGAATTTCTTTGCTTTTTCTATGATCTGATAGAATCCAATCCAAGAATCCAATTGTTGGCAATTTGATCTCTGGTTTCTCTGCCTTTTGTAAGCACAGCTTGTACATCTGGAAGCTCTCCGTTTACAGACCGGTAAAGCCTAACTTGAAGGATTCTGAGCATTACATTGTTAGCATATGAGGTGAACACAATTGTTCAGTAGTTTGAGCATTCTTTGGCTTTTCCCTTCTTTGTGATTGGGATGAAAACTGACCTTTTCCAGTTCTGTGGTCACTGCTGAGTTTTCCAAATTTGCTGGCATATTGAGTGCAGCACTTTCACACCATCATCTTTCAGGATTTGAAACAGCTCAACTGGAATTCCATCACCTTCACTAGCTTTGTTCGTATTGATGCTTTCTAAGGCCCACTTGACTTCACATTCCAGGAGGTCTGGCTCTAGGTGAGTGGTCACACAATCGTGATTATCTGGGTCATTAAGACCTTTTTTGTAAAGTTCTTCTGTGTATTCTTGCCACCTCTTCTTAATCTCTTCTGCTTCTGTTTGGTCCTGGCCATTTCTTTCCTTTATTGTGCCCATCTTTGCATGACGTATTTTCTTGGTGTCTCCAATTTTCTTGACGAGATCTCTAATCTTTCCCATTCTATTGTTTTCCTCTATTTCTTTGTATTGTTCAGTTAAGAAAGCTTTCTTATCTCTCCTGGCTATTCTTTGGAAAGAACTCTGCATTCAGTTGGATTTCCTTTCCTCCTTTGCCTTTCCCTTCTCTTCTTTTCTCAGCTATTTGTAAGGCCTCCGAAGATGACTGGCTGTGAGCCGTGGTGTGCTGGACCATGGTGTGTCTCGTATTTATGTTTCCCAGGTCTTCTGAAAGTAGTAACCTTCTAAATGTGATTTTTACATATACAAACATTCAAGACTGCATGAAAACTCGTGAGGTTGGAGTTGTGTCTACAGTTTAATTAATTGTATTTTGCCAGTGTCAATTTGATTTTGATAAAGTATTGTAGTTACTTAAGACTGTCATTGGGAGAAGCTTAGTGAAGTGTTCACAGAACCCCTCAATACTACTTTTGCAAATTCTGTAAGTCTATATTTATTTCAAAATTAAAGAAAAAAATTAAGGTGTTTTGTCATTCCCATCTTTCTTCAGATTAAGCACATTTTTGCCTTATAAATTTGAGGTTTATATACTCAGTGCATAAACTTCCTCATTAAAAATTTTCAAGACTCTCTTATGATAATAAAGCTTATTACATTAGAGTCCTATAGTAATCACAAAGTGTTCCTTTTAACCACATGAAAGTGAAAGTGTTAGTCGCTTAGTCTTGCCCGACTCTGCGACCCCATGGACGGTAGCCTGCCAGGTTCCTCTGTCCATGGGATTCTCCAGGCAAGGCTACTGGAGTGGATTGCCATTTCCTTCTCCAGGGGATCTTCCCACATTGCAGGCAGATTCTTTGCTCTCTGAGCCACCAGGGAAGCCCCTTTAATCGCATATGGCCTTCTAGCTTTCTACATAATGTTGTAAGAAAAAATTCCCATCTATGGCACTTAAAGAGTCTTATGGTAGAAATAATATTGGGTTTTTAAAAACATGGGTAACAAAAGTTTTCTAATTTTTGTATGTAGAAATCACTGACAATTAATTTATAATTGTTTTACCCACATTTTTCAATTTTTCTTTCACATTCACTTCATCATTCATCGCTCCTTCCAAGGTGATTTTATCTTTGCTTCTCCTAAAATATCTAAGCTCTGTGCTCATTTGTGTATATTTGTGCCTGCCTCCCTCACTTATTTTGAAAAACCTGTTTGTCTTCCTTTTCTACTGTGTTTTTACCATTTTGGATTCTTATGGATCAAAAAAAAAAAATCTTTTTTCCTCTTGTGTCTCTGCCTTCAATAAGTGATTATTGACCTTCTTCTCTGTGTCGGATACTGGCTAGGACACAGAGGCAAGATGATGCCCTCTTCTGAAAAGCCAAGGTCCAAGGGAGAAAGAAAGACAAGTCCTCAGACAAAATGATCTGAGGTTTACGACGCCAAGTGTCATTTGTTGGTGACCCTTCCGCAGCCTCACCGCCTTTTCTGTTCTCTCCTGCCTTCCTCAGAAGTGCCACCTGCAAGGTAGCAGAATGTCGCAAATACTTGAGCTCCAGTCTGCTTTTAACTTCAGTTCCAACTGATCATTTTGACAGGATCTTTGCAAAGTGCATGGCCTTCCTTGGGCAAAAATAGTTTTTAAAAACCAGGCAATGGAGTCTCAGAGTGACTCTTGCTCAGTGAGTGAGTTTGACTTACTTTGTTACTTACTTACCTTTTCGAAGCTTCAATTTCCTCACCTGCCAAATAATGGGGATAATAATATGCAGTTCTGAGGATTATGGGAAACAATCTGTGGAAAGCATTTAATGAAAAACTAAAAATTAATTAATATGCATCCCTGTGCATATTATTTTGCTCTTTCTAATTTTTTTTTCAGAATTAGTGACTTTTACAGAGCCAGTTATTTATTTTCCACCATCAGAATGTCAATCAAACAGTATGTCGATTCCCTGTAAAGTCCATGCTTTCCAGGTAGAATTCTTCCTTCAAAACATTATCGTGTTTCAGACATTGGGATATGACTTCCCTGGTGGCTCAGACGGTTAAGTGTCTGCCTACAATGTGGGAGAGCCGGGCTCAATCCCTGGGTTGGGAAGATCTCTTGGAGAAGGAAATGGCAACCCACTCCAGTATTCCTGCCTGGAGAATCCCATGGATGGAGGAGCCTGATAGGCTACAGTCCCTGGGGTCGAAAAGAGTTGGACACGACTGAGTGACTTCGCTTTCACTTTCACTCTTCTGCGATCTTACATTCTGTTTTTTGTTAGTAGTAATGTATTTCTGGCTCACTGCTGCCCTCAGGGCTCTGTAGTCTGTCTGTCTGTCTTCCTCTTGTCTCTGTGTGTCTGTGTGTGTGTATTTTGAGGCATAGAGAGAGGGAAGAGGGATCAGACTCGACTTGGAGTGGTTTTCCCTTTGGTTGTATTTTCTGTTCATTTCATGGCGATTGGTATTAACGTACACAATACTAGCAGCTTCATGTGAAGCAGAGTGGGGTAAAGAGCTCCCCTTTTCAGACAGTAGCATAAGTATTGCTACTTAGTCTCCTAAAGTATCCCCAGGCTCATCGGATTATGAGTAATCCTAAGTAAAGGGTGGCCATGAAATCATTGGAAATCTTTCTTGGAAGGGTCCAAGTGGAGAAGCAGCCAATCAGGAACACAGTACGTGTCTCATAAATTTCCCTTTTTATTAATAATGACCCAGAAGAAAGCAGATGGTTTTAACTAGGCAGACCAACCAGCAAAATTCCCAAAACAGAAAGTAAACATCAGAGATCCCTTTAAAGGATAATTTGAAACACAAGTAAATTCTCAGAGGGCCAGCAGCAAAATTGAAAAAGTCGGAGAACCAGAGAGGGCATAGGGGGAGTGAGATGAATTAGTGGGTGTCACCCTTGGAGTGCCTGGAGTGTCCCAGGCTTCCAGAGTTCAGTGGCCAGGAGGACTCGCCAGACTGTCCCAAATTCAGGGTCTCTGAGAGAGATTCCCTGAGACTCAGCCCTGACGCCCTCCGAGCCCCCGGTGTGGCTTTGACTGCCTCTGTCAGAGGCCTCTCGATTGTGAGCCAAGGCACAGGTGGAGTCACTGGGCTTCAGGCCTGGACCGAGTTTCATAGCCTGATTGTGAAGGCTTCTTCTGAACAGAGGGCCCCCAGATGGTTTATGTCTCAGGTCCCACGAAATGTGGATGCACCTGCTGTCGTCAGATCGAGAAACTCAGTTCAACCAGCTCAAGGAGCTCATCTTGGTGGGCCCTTTATTCCGTGCCCACCCTTATTTCTCCCTCTGGCCCCCTGTCCTGCCTGCCCGTGCCTCCCCAGCCACGCTGAGATCCTGGGCCTGCCTGGCCTGTGGGCTGCAGTGGTGCTGCGTTCGGCTCCGACTCTTCATAAACTCTCAAACCAAACCCATGCAGGCAAATAACTGACTCCCATCATCCTGACACTCAGTTCCAGGCAGGCGCTGACAGTCTAGCCCCAGATCACCAGAATCCCATCAGCTGTTGACTGTGACCAGCTGGGGGCCTCTCCTGGGCAGGGGAGGCCTGCCCTGGGTTACGGGGGTGCAGGACTGTTCTGGGCCGGGGGTCTGTCCTGGAGGAGGAAAAGCAGCCTCTCTAAGGAGGAGCCAGTGACTGGGCAGTAATGTCACATCTACTGGATCGAGAAGGGAAGCCGGCCCAGTGTTTGTAACCTACTCAAGATGCACAGGGCTCTGGACCAGGGAGTGCAGTAGTGCGTGGCTGGCTTTCTCTCTGCTTTCCTGCAGTCTTTCTGTTTAGATATTTAATAACTTTAGAAATGCTCAGCAAATAGCTTTCAAAACACGTTGGTGCTAATTTGCAGTGTTTCGTGAGCTCACGCCAGTGTGGCAGCAGCCTTCCAGCGACTCTGTTAGGCTAGGGGAAAACCCAACCAATGTCTCTTTATATCTAAAGATAGTCATGCTTTTTTTTTTTTTTTCTTTCCCCTCTCAGCTAAATACCTTTGCGCTGTTATTCATAGGCTCATAGCCAAAAAAAGAGAAGTGGTGTTATCTTCTGGAGAATGCAGGCTAGAAACTGCAAGTGGCTCATGGCAGCTGATTGACTCACATGATTTTTTGTGTTTGAGCACACTCTACGATGTGCAAAGAGTGCATTTCTCAGCAAGCAGGCATGTCTTAAAGGTGGCGGATGGGAACAGAGGTCAAACATGACCCCAGACTTCTAGAAAAATCAGTCTTCCTGGTCTCTTTGTTTGTACCTCTGTATTGAACACCCACAGAGAGACTGCGGCTTTCCCAGACCCTTTTAGACATATTAATCCTTCAGAGAAGTAACCAGAGAACTCAACACAAAGAGGATCCAGCAAGCCTGTCCTCAGAAGGCAAGACGTGTCAGCCTAACACCACAAATCATACCCTCTTTGAAAGTGAAAGTCGCTTAGTTGTGTCCGACTCTTTGAGACCCCATGGAATATACAGTCCATGGAATTCTCTAGGCCAGAATACTGGAGTGGGTAGCTTTTCCTTCTCCAGAGGATCTTCCCAGCCCAGAGAAATGTTTCTTGGATCCCATTGTCTTTTCTCAGTGTTGCATTCCTAAAATTCACATTTTTAGATTTCCTGTTTCTGCATATGATTGTGCAATTTTTTCCTCATTAAACCCTATGCACTTTATTGAAAAGACTCTAAAAGACTTAGGGAAAGGCAAATTTACCTGCTAAGGGAGCCAGCTACACAACAATTCTAGGAACTAATTAAAACTAATGTTTGAAAATAGCTCAATGTTAGATAAGCGGGAATAGGTGGACTGGACCCAAAGAAGACTTATTAAATTCCATCTGGACAACAAAGTAGGCCATTAGTTTCTTCCCGATATAGGTATAATTATTTATGTAGCAAATACTTCTTTAAGGTTTATTCTTTAATTTTGTTAGGGTGTCTGGTTAAAAAAATAAACTTCTTTAAATCTATGGATAAATATGGTAGCAAAATATTACATCTCAAAATATCAAACATTCAAATTCATATTACACAAAAACAAGTATTCTATGTTGTAAGTTCACTTCAATTCAGTCACTCAGTCGTATCCAACTCTTTGCAACCCCATCAACCACAGCACACCGGGCCTCCCTGTCCATCACCAACTCCCGGAGTCCACCCAAACCCATGTTCGTTGAGTCGGTGATGCCATCCAGCCATCTCATCCTCTGTCATCCCCTTCTCCTCCCACCTTCAATCTTTCCCAGCATCAGGGTTTCTTCCAATGAGTCCATTCTTCGCATCTGGTGGCCAAAGTATTGGAGTTTAAACTTGAGTGCCAGTTCTACCAATGAATATTCAGGACTGATTTCCTTTAGGACGGACTGGTTTGATCTCCTTGCAGTCCAAGGGACTCTCAAGAGTCTTCTCCAACATCACAGTTCAAAAGCATCAATTCTTCGGCTCTCAGCTTTCTACTCCAACTCTCACACCCATACATGACTATTGAAAAAAACCGTAGTTTTGACTAGATGGATCTTTGATGGTAAAATAATGTCTCTGCTTTTTAATATGCTGTCTAGGTTGGTCATAGCTTTTCTTCTAAGGAATAAGCGTCTTTTAATTTCATGGCTGCAATCACCATCTGCAGTGATTTTGGAGCCCCAACAAATAAAGTCTGTCACTGTTTCCATTGTTTCCCCACCTACTTGCCATGAAGTGATGGGACCAGATGCCATGATCTTAGTTTTCTGAATGTTGAGTTTTAAGCCAACTTTTTCACTCTCCTCTTTTACTTTCATCAAGAGACTCTATAGAGAGGCTCTAAAGAACTAAAGTTCTTCTTCCCTTTCTGCCATAGGGTGATGTCATCTGTATATCTGAAGTTATTTATATTTCTCACAGAAATCTTGACTCCAGCTTGTGCTTCATTCAGCCCAGCATTTCTCATGATGTACTCTGCATATAAGTTAAATAAGCAGGGTGACAGTATACAACCTTGATTTACTCCTTTCCTGATTTGGAACCAGTCTGTTGTTCCATGTCCAGGTCTAACTGTTGCTTCTTGACCTTCATACAGATTTCTTAGGAGGCAGGTCAGGTGGTTTGGTATTCCCATCTCTTGAAGAATTTTCCACAGTTTCTTGTGATCCACATAGTCAGAGGCTTTGGCATAGTCAATAAAGCAAAAGTAGATGTTTTTCTGGAACTCTCTTGCTTTTTTGATGATCCAGCAGATATTGGCAATTTGATCTCTGGTTCCTCTGCCTTTCATGGTATGGGGAGGGAGGAGGGAGGGGGGTTCAGGATGGGGAACACGTGTATACCTGTGGTGGATACATGTTGATGTATGGCAAAACCAATACAATAATGTAAAGTAATTAACTTCCAGTTAAAATAAATTTAGTTTAAAAAAATAAATAAATAAAACCAGCTTGAACATCTGAAAGTTCACGGCTCACATACTGTTGTCATATAGAGTAAAGCAAGTCGGAAACAGAAAAACAAGTATCATTTATTAGTGTGAACTTTCGTTTGATCACCACTTTCTCCTAACAGGAGACAGACTGTGTCTGCATCCACTGTAGAGTGGCTACAGCCTTAGTGAAACACTCAGATATCAAAGACAGGTCCACACCCAGCTGCCCACATGCATAAATACTTGTATCTCAGTCTGAACTATCATTCTCACCTGACATGCTTGACTTACAGTTTCCTCATTACTATGCCCCTTTTCTTGTACTTAACATCTGCTTGAGGTGCAGTATATGCAAATTTATTTGTAAAATAAATTTAAAATAGATAAATTTTAAATAAAGTTACAAATGGCTATCCTAGTATTATCCTTTATAACCTAATGCCAATTCCAAACTACCAAAGTCTCTCCCCAGAAGCAGTGTTTGCTCACTAGGAAAATCTGCATCAGCACCTGACCTTAGTTAAGCTGCTTGTCTTTCTTTTATCTATTTTTTTTCCCTGAGATGTTAGCCTGGTTGTTTGCAAAATAATCTGATAGTCTCACAAGGTAACAGTTATTAAACTTTGAAATGTTAGCAGTAACCCAAGCTTGAATGAAATTGACTTTACAAAGCCAAACTGAATTATCTTAAAATGCTACTTTCTATCAGTAATTAACAACTATACATAACTTAGTTTCACACACATACACTCAGGATCCCAAACATCTTCATGAAGTTTTAAACTTAACTTATAGTGTAGAAATATAAATTCTGTATAGTTACAGAAAGCATCATTTGAAAGTTTACTTATGTTTCTTTTTCATTTATATATTTCTATAAAGTGTGAATTACAAAATTCTAGTTTTGATCTTGTTTGTTTCAGATTCTTGACGCTTTCAATCAGAGGATCTGATATGTATTCCATGTAAATGGGAAGACTAGAATCCTAAGAGTTATACAGAGCTTTTCCTATCTGAACTGATATTTGAACATTGTTTCCATTAGTGGCTCATGAAGTTGTTGCTGGGGTTTTGGTGGTGGCTCAGACAGTAAAGAACCTATCCTCAATGCAGGAGACCCAGGTTTGATCCCTGGATCGGGAAGATCCCCTGGAGATAGAGTGGCTACGGGCTTCAGTATTCTTGCCTGGAGAATCCCATGGACAGAGGAACCTGATGGGTTACAGTCCATGGGATTGCAAAGAGTCGGACACAACTGATCAACTAACACTTTCACTTTCAAAGTTACTGCTATTTGAAAAACCGCCGGTGAGAAACATTTCATGCCTTTGATCCAGGAAACACTTGTTGAGAACCTTCTACCTTTTGGGTCTCTGTTACATTACTTAACATTTCTTCATGAGACACTTACAACATCTTTGCAGGTGGATATTGTAACCCCTTTTCTGTAGGTGAGAAAACTGGAGGTTAAAGGAGGGGAAGTAACTTTAGCTTGAAACCTACAAGTTGTCGGTGCAAACCTGATCTGAACTCCATATCCTCTGCGTCTGACTCCAAGTTCTCTCATGCCATTGTCTTCTCACTCTTTCTGTGTTCTCATTCAAGAGCAAGTATTTCTAAAAGTCCTCATGAAAAAAATATTTGATAGACAGTCTTGGCCAAACTGCAAAACATTAATGGGCAAACTATCTCATAGATATAATCTCCCTCATCCATCATAATTAAAGGAATCAAGTGGAATTAGTAGGTTCACTACAGAATACTGAACCTTTCTCAGACTCACACAATGGCCCTGTCACGACCCTACGCCTCGTAGGATTCAGTGCATTATGTCTTTGACAGGCTAATCCCCATGCTGAGTTCTTTTGATCATAAGGGATCCTGGACAGGATGTTTTCCCATCCAGAAAACCAGCACGACTGGGATGCCAGATGGAGACTTGTCATGAAAACTTGGCCCGGATTCCAAAGCCAACAGTGTGTTGAAATTAGGACATATCATTTACTTAGTTCCTGGCTACACTCTTCACAACTGACAACTGGAGATCACTCACAATATCTTCTGTGAGTGTGGATCTTCATCCAGGAGGATTCCAGGTCATCGGATTAGTCAATAGCAGTCATTTAACTCTGACTGTGGGTATGTGGGANCACATCCAGTCATCAGTCCATCACTTTAAAGGCAGGAGAACAGTTTCAGAATTCCAATGATGTATTATTTTAATAATTGAACTTATGTGTGTATATGGAAGTTGAAGGAAGATAGTTTGAAAATATATACTCAGTCAGCATTTACTTTATGGAGGGAAGTCCCTGGAGGTGGAACTGGCAACCCACTCCAGTATTCTTGCCTGGAGAACCCCATGGACAGAGCAGCTTAGCGGACTACAGTCCATGGGGTCTCAAAAGAGCTGGACATGACTTAGCAACTAAACAACGACAGAGCTAGTAAAGCTTAATCTACTCAGATTTATTACACAAAACTAGCTTAGCTCTTTCTCAGAGTACCTGACAACTTTCTTTGCACTCCTTTTTAAGAAATGATCTTAAGAAATCATAACTTTGGTTTCGTTCCGTTTGGTAGTTATTTACCTTAGAGTACTTGGTATTTAAAGCTCAGACTCTCTCTTGCCAGCTTCTTCCAATTCACTGTCGTCTGTGCCTGATTTCAAAGAAGCCACAACATTGCAGAACAAGAGGCGTTAGAACTCCATTCACTCCACTGTGGTGAAACCAACCTGCAGTGTTGTGTTTGGTTCGTAGTGCACTTGAGAAAAATACAGATAAATGGAAGCATGTTCCAAAGTCAACAGGGAGGTGAAGGGACCTGAAACATTTGTGAAGAGGAATCGCAGAAGGAAGTAGAGTTGTTTAATCCAAAGAAGAGAAATTGCAGACAGAAGAGAATAACTGCTGCTGCTGCTGAGTCGCTTCAGTCGTGGCCGACTCTGTGCGACCCCAAAGACGGCAGCCCACCAGGCTCCCCTGTCCCTGGGAGTCTCCAGGCAAGAACACTGGAGTGGGTTGCCATGTCCTTCTCCAATGCATGAAAGTGAAGAGTGAAAGTGAAGTCGCTCAGTCATGTCCAACTCTTAGCGACCCCGTGGACTGTAGCCTACCAGGCTCCTCCATCCCTGGGATTTTCCAGGCAAGAACACTGGAGTGGGATGCCATTGCCTTCTCCGAATAGAATAGCAGTTACCCAATAATTGGAGAATTCTTGTATCAAACAGCCATTTCTGTTAGCTGAGTGAGGGAGTGATAGTCGCTCAGTCGTGTCTGACTCTTTGCGACCCCATGGACTCTAGCCCGCCAGGCTCTTTTGTCCATGGAATTCTCCAGGCAAGAATACTGGAGTGGGTTGCCGTTTCCGTCTCTATTTCTGTTAGTTATTGGTGTTCATAAGATAAAATGTACTTCCGCAAAAACGTGTGGGTCCTTGGACCCCTCAGACTCCAGCAATTAGATGAGCACTTCATGGAAATGATGTTCTCGTCGAGACGCAGGGCCCTTGGTGTGTCCCCCAAGGTCGTCAGGGAAGGCAGGACTGAGCCTCCCTCTGACACCAGCAGTGGCAATTAAAAGTGGGCCTCTCTACACCAGAGCAGATTCTGGCAGATGTCATGCTGCCTTCAGAGAGCAGTGTGATGGGTGGTCTGCCCGCCACAGGTCGGCACATAGCTGGAGCATGGTCATGGGGGAGACAGGAGCCAGGGAGCTCCAGGTTTATAGCTGAACAGTTGTACGTCAACATCAGAAACATAATGTCTGAAGCTGGCAGGACTCCCATAGAAGCTGGTCTTCAATGCCAGGGAGGGTGTGGAGGAAAGGGAGCCCTCATATACTGTTGATGGGAATGAAAATTGGTACAGCCACGATGCAGAGCATTATGGAGGACCCTCAAGAAACTGAAGACAGAACTCCTGTAAGAGCCAGCAATACCACTCCTGGGCGTGTATCGAGAGTAAGTGACAGCAGGATCTTGAAGTCGTATCTGTATTCCCACACTCACGGCAGCGTTATTCACAATCACCAGACCACAAAAACAACCGAAGTGTCTGTCGACAGGTGCATGGATAGAGCAGATTTGGGAAATGAATATAATGGAATGTTACTCAGCCATGCAAGGAAGGAAATTCTGCCATCTGCAACAGTATGGATGGACTTTAAGGGTATTAAGCTAAGTGAAATGAGCCAGAGAACAAGTACCACAGGCTATCACTTGTACGTGGGACCTGTAAAAGGCTGAACCGTGGCTGCTAGGGGCTGGGGGCTGGAGGATCAAGGCCGTGTTGATCCAATGGTGCAAGCCCCCAGCTGTGAGAGGGTGAAATTCTGGCATTTGGTGTGCAAGAGTGTGCTGTACTTGCAAGTCCCTGAGAGAGTAAATCCTGAATATTTTCACCATGACAGCAACAGCAGCAAGGACACTGTGTGAACTGAAGGATGAGTTAACTAACAAAATAAAAACGTAAAATATAAAAATCAGTTTTAATTTAAAAAGGTACTAATGTGTTCTGAGGTGCCGCTGGAGAGGGGACGGCCCCCATGTCCCAAGAAGATAATGAAAATAGAGATTCAAGCACAAGTGAGTGTCAGGAGCCAGTTTCTGGCCAGGACTTAGTGTCAGATGTAGGAAAATACCCAGTTAGTGTTCATGCTCAGGTGCAACAGGACTTGTGAGGGGGCGGGTTGGTAATTCTTAGCAGGAGAGAGAGCAGCCTAGGGGAGCAGGGACCAGCTGTGTGTGCATAACCTGAGTGCAGGATTCCTGTTTACACCGCAGGCTCTCCAGGTATTTCCCGATCTTGAAGACCTCTGATTTTGTAGTAGTATGTGGACTGTTCAGCACTGCGTCTTTCCCTTTTTGCATATAAAAAGAGTCGGACGCGATTGAGCGACTGAACTGAACTGAACTGAACTGAGATAAATTCAGAAGGGCTTTTTCTTCCTCAAGTTTCCTCACTCATCTCTGACCAGCATGACACCTCTGAAGACAGAAGATTTTGACAGTCTTTTTGACATTCAGTCATTTCAAGATAGAAGATTAAAAACAAAAATTTGGGGGGGATGGAGTTTCAAGTACATAAGACATGGGCATCATTTAAGATACCCTCATAGGGTAGCTAAGGCTAGACACGAGCTCCATGTGCCTGGACAGTTAATGCAGGAGGGGTGTGACGAGGCTCAGGAAAGACTGGGGATCATTTCTGTGCAAAGACCTGGCATTCTAAGAAGCTGAGAATTTAATACTTTAGGACATATCAAAATGTTCCCTTGCCAAAATTGCTGCCTTGAAAAGTCCACAGCGTCAAATTGGTCACATCAAACTTTCACCTACACATGCTTCTTCTGGAAAGTACAACTATTTCTGAATTTTGGGCATTTTGCTTATAATTTTCTTAGACTATTTTTTTAATGTTAAAATTTGGAATCCTGGTATAATTATTACATCATTGAGTCAGATATCCTGGTTTCTGTTGTGACCACCATGACATCAGGAAAAGCCTGCTATTCCTTGCTGATAAAATATAATAAATTCCTCATCTTTCTTAAAATGCATCCAAATATTTAAAGCCATCATTCATTATTAGACTCATTTATCATCATTTTACTGTCCTGAAAATACTGTATTGCTTCTTTGAATGCCCTTTTATGTAACCTGGTCAAAAGTTTCTACCCAGGGGAAAAATCATACCTTGCACAAATAATCCAGTAATGCACATTTGTTGCATGTATCATCATATTGATGATGATTTAGTCTATAAATAATGCACAGATTTCTTAAAGTCAAATACTCAACAGAAGACGATGATGATTATTTCTTGCTGCTTTCGCTTTCTCTTGTGTTAATTTTCCCTTTTTTGTTTTAACCATCTGTGAGCTGTACTTCTGAAAAGAAGTTTTCTGGTTTCCAAGTAGACGTCCTGAGAACTCACACACACTGGCGCAGGGTTGGGCTCCTGCCGCCTGTACGTGCAGTCACGTGCAGTCCACGATGCTGGTCCTGCACCGAGGGCAGAGTTCTGAGTGCCCGACCCTTGTCCTCCTAATCGTCGCCATACATCTTAGAGAAAATTGAGGGGTAGTTTAAATATGTATCACTTCTGTGGTTGACTTCCAATTTTTTATGTGACCATGTAACGTACTGTTCCACTGACCGTGGAAAGCGTAGCAGGAAATTCTGGGAAACAAACAGAGAGAGTCTTAACATTTTCCTTTTTCTGTTCTATCGCAGTCTTTATGGTATATTTACACCTACATGTAGGAAATACTGTGAGAATGACTGCCTGTTCCTTCATCATTTAATACGTTAAATAAACAAACGAGGTAGAATCAATTGTTCAAGAAGTAGCTACCCACTAAAGTTAAAGATTGATTTGACTTTAAGTGTAATAAGTCTGCTGTAGCAGTAACAAGCAAATTTAAACAAAAATATTCTAAAGTATACTTACTATATTAACCCACAAAGAATAATATTTAGCCTAAATGTAAACCAAAAGCCACCTCACTGGTTCACTAAATACAGAATAATAAAAGCTGGGAGAAGATCAAAGAAACTGCCCTAGGTACCTGTCATGAACTCTGATTCTGGAAGAAGCATGCCTCTTCCTTTTCCTCCCACTCTTCTGAGTATTTGTTCAATAATACTTTCTGTCCAGCAGACTCTGGGGTTGGGCTGGAATTCATCTGCAGCCTCAGATTTTTATTTTCTGAGACAGAGCCTTGAAAATTGTGTTCTAACTGATAAGAATTTACAACAGCTGTTATGAAGAAATTCAATAAACCACAAGAAAAGATAATTCATTATGAGCCTACTAGGAGAAATTTTACTCTCCTTCCTTCTACCAAAATAGGAAGTTCCCCCTAAAGAGTAAGACACAAAACAAGACAAACCAAGAACAATAGCAAAGCAAAGGAACCTAGGACTCCAATGAGGCATGCAAGTTTCTTGAAGTTCCTTCAGTATTTTCAGCCCCAAGTAGATTTTCTGCAAAGACCTGATGGATAGAAGAATGGGTGGGTACATCAACGGACAGATGGAGAGACAGGTGGATGGATGAACAGATGGGAAAGAAACTGATCATGACTAATGACCAGTGAATGGCTTTATCCAGAACTGTAACCTCAGTACCTCTCCCTTCCCTTAATTTCCAGAAGAAATTCTGAGCAGAACTGTGTCTTAATCTACTGGGACATGTGTTGTCATGTTAGCTTGCTACTGGAATCAGGTGCTGAGGTTTTAAAATCATTTCTCATTTTAAGTTAAAGCAGAGTCAGAGTCATCTCTGAAAGAGGTCTCTTTGCTAATTTGCTTCCTAATACGATATTTGTCATGAGTGAGGAAGGCTGTTTGTAGAAGCTTCTACGGAAGTGAACCTGCAGGGAGTGTGGCATCTATGGACATGCTCTGACTTGTGAGTCTCAGCGAAAGCACAATGCTGGGAGTTACTGCTCTGAAACAGCAGTCAGGACTGATGTCCATCAAGTTCTCTGTGCCACCCAGTTTTCCAAGAGCTCAGCATGAAGGATTTCACTTCCTATTCTTGAGACCTCACTTCAGTTCAGTTCAGTTCAGTCGCTCAGTTGTGTCTGTCTCTTTGCGACTCCATGAATCGCAGCACGCCAGGCCTCCCTGTCCATCACCAACTCCCGGAATTCACTCAGACTCGTGTCCATCGAGTCGGTGATGCCATCCAGCCATCTCATCCTCTGTCGTCCCCTTCTCCTGCCCCCAATCCCTCCCAGCATCAGAGTCTTTTCCAATGAATCAACTCTTCACATGAGGTGGCNGCAGTGATTCTGGAGCCCAAAAAAATAAAGTCTGACAGTGTTTCCAGTGTTTCCCCATCTATTTGCCATGAAGTGACGGGACCAGATGCCATGATCTTCATTTTCTGAATGTTAAGCTTTAAGCCCACTTTTTCACTCTCCTCTTTCACTTTCATCAAGAGGCTTTTTAGCTCCTCTTCACTTTCTGTCATAAGGGTGGTATCATCTGCATATCTGAGGTTATT
>SJYQ01006309.1:0-17356 GCA_006410935.1 Redunca redunca
CTTTGTAAATAACTAAAGCCACATGTATGTTTTTAAATTATTTTATAGGAAGACTTTTTCTTGGGGTATTAAGATGACTGTATTTGCAATGATTATTGGAGCCTTTGTAGCTGCAAGGTAAGATGTGGGCTTGTATAAAACTTATGAGAGCGCATTAGAATTTGTCAATAATTACTGATAATAAAGGATTAATTACCAATGAAGAGAATTTTTTATAGACTAAATAAGAACCATGTCTTTAAAAAGTATTCAGAGACTTCAAAAAGTTAAATCTTTTTGGTTGTATGAAGATTAAGGCTAGCAAAATCAGATTCTTGGGATTCTTAAAAGTTAAATTCATGTAATTTAGAATTTATTATGCTCTCTTCTATTTATTGAGCTCATAACATATGCCATTCAATATGTTGGTATTTTACACATACTATTTATGTGTTTTTCACAACTACACCGAATGGTATGGGTATTATTTTCCTATTTATGTTAAGGAAATGAAAATCTAAGTTCCATAGCTTGCTCGAGGTCACATAGCTATTAAATGACAGACCTAGAGTTTGAGTCTATGCCTGACTGCAAAGCCTGTGTGCTTTTATAAACCGTGTAGCATTCTTTTCCTTTGCATGCTGCTAAAGAAAATGGTGTCACAGAGAAGACAAGTGATCATGAATTGTTTGCCTTATGGGATAATAAATAATAGAATTGCTTTATTTGGCTTCACCTAAGGTGTCACAAGTACCAAAACTTGGATATTCTATTAAATTATTAAACATGAATTTTTTTTTCCATTGTTCTTAACTCTTAATTTTAAAATGAAGAAAATGTATATCCAGAGACTTGGAAAATTAGTGCTCGCTTTGGCAGCACATATACAAAGACTCAGAAAATGGAAATGATGAGTAGAAGTCTTCTACAACATTTTACTCAGCCCAGAGCATGCATGCATGGGCTTGCTGATGCTGTAGATTCTACCTGACATATATTTTCCATCTGGGAGTTCCAGTGTGCTTCTTGAATTGGCTCATTGACCTTTATCGTATCCCTGTAATACAGGTGTGGTGGGGAGGGATATAAGTCAATTCTGTTCCACCCTAACTCTCCAAGTAAAATTCCATTAAAAAAAAAAAAATAGGGTAGTTAGTTACTAGAATTTTGTTATATAGCTGACTGCTTTTCCCTCTAGGTAATCTTGCCTTCTTGGAGAAAAATTCAATGTGAATCACCTACCATTCTTTTTAAAGGTGCCCTGCTAATCTTGGATCCCACTGAAGCTGGTGGGATCCGAAATCGAACCAAACACAGAAGTTTCTCCGAGCTAACTCCAGCCTGCAAAAAGTTTCTGAGGCAGATGCTATCTGGGCCAGCCTTATCTAATTAGAAACTTTTACTTGGGAAAGAAATTTGGAGGAAGAGTTACAGGGTTGTCAGGCTGCTTGGAAGAGGGAGGGGTCATTAGGTAGTTCTGCCCGACACTGCAGTGGCATAGAGCTCCTCAGAAGTCTGTTCCATGGAGTAGCTGAACTCCAAGGAGATAGCACCTTTGCAGAATCACAGAATGTGAGGCCCCTGTTTTAGCTAGGGTGCTAAGTATGCAGATGGCATACTCTTCTTAGATTTTCATTTATTCTCTTCAGTTTTCTAAGTTCTTCTGCCTGGTGCTCTGCAAAATACTAAGAAACTTCAGTTTCCCTTGTCTCACTAGTTATATGTAATATGCTCACTGGGCAATTATTTTAAGTATTTGCGACTACACTGTGTGCTTAGACACTAGTGTAACGTGATCTCAGAACTAACCGCAATCCACGCTTCAGAAATTCCACTGAGTGGCCCAGCCATCTATGCAATAAACCTATCTTTTGTGTGAAACTTTGAAAGATGGCATGTTAACAACTTCATTCTCCTTTTGGTTTCCTTATCTGTGAAAGTGAGCTGGGATGCCTTCTGCTTGCTTCAGATGTACTGTAATGGTGAATTTGGTTGGTTCTGTCTTGCCTGACTTTGAATTCAGAATAGTGTGCTATTAACTGACAAGGTTGATTATTGCTAATGACTGTGTTTAAGCATTAGTGCTGCTTATTTCTGTAGACTCCCTTACTGATTATGAAATTGAAACCAGGAAATACTTGTAGCTGATAAAATGTGTAATATTCACTTACGTAGATAAGCATGTGTTCTTAGAAATATTGTAGTTCAGACCTATTTGAAACTCAGTGCATGTTCTTTAAATGTTAGTTGTTACTAAAGTGTTGTTTATATTTTGCAGCTCTGACTTGGCATTTGATCTGGAAGGATATGTTTTTATTCTGATCAATGATGTCCTGACAGCAGCAAATGGTGCCTACGTAAAACAAAAATTAGATTCAAAAGTAGGTAGCAATCTAATGCTTCTTTAAGAGATGTTTACTGATACTGGGAATGGTCATGTCAGTCCTTCAGGGAAAAAGTGGAGAATAAAGGAAGATACTTAGGAAAGATGAGAAAGACTAGGGAATCTCTGAGGGTAAGAATGCCTGGACCTTGGTGCTCATGTAAGAAACTTTATTTTCTAATTAGCAATTAGATTTTACTATTGGCTTTTTTGGAAGGGACTAGGTGAATATTGACTTTGAGTGGGATAGTGATATAAGAAGTGTTCATTAGAGAAAAGTGTCATGAATGTTCATGGCTGTGTCCTGGAGGACTTGGTGAGGGACCTGGACAAGAAAGAAGTATCTGGAAGTCCTTGAGCAGATTTCAGAAGTGTTTTAGAAGTAGCTGCAGAACAAGAATGGACTTTGCGTATTTGTCCTACAGACAGTTGTCCCTCAGTATCTTTGGGGGACTGGTTCCAGGAACTCCTGAGATCATAAAAATCCTTGGATGCTCAAATCAGTTCAGTTCAGTTCAGTCGCTCAGTCGTGTCCGACTCTTTGCGACCCCATGAATCGCAGCACGCCAGGCCTCCCTGTCCATCACCAACTTCCGGAGCTCACTCAGATTCACATCCATTGAGTCAGTGATGTCATCCAGCCATCTCATCCTCTGTTGTCCCCTTCTCCTGCCCCCAATCCCTCCCAGCATCAAAATCTTTTCCAATAAGTCAACTCTGCATGATGTGGCCAAAGTACTGGAGTTTCAGCTTTAGCATCATTCCTTCCAAAGAAATCCCAGGGCTGATCTTCAGAATGGACTGGTTGGACCTCCTTGCAGTCCAAGGAACTCTCAAGAGTCTTCTCCCACACCACAGTTCAAAAGCACCAATTCTTCGGTGCTCAGCCTTCTTCACAGTCCAACTCTCGCATCCATACATGACAACTGGAAAAACCATAGCCTTGACTAGACGGACCTTAGTCGGCAAAGTAATGTCTCTGCTTTTGAATATGCTATCTAGGTTGGTCATAACTTTTCTTCCAAGGAGTATATTCATGGCTGCAATCACCATCTGCAGTGATTTTGGAGCCTAAAAAAATAAAGTCTGACATTGTTTCCACTGTTTCCCCATCTATTTCCCATGAAGTGATGGGACCAGATGCCATGATCTTCGTTTTCTGAATGTTGAGCTTTAAGCCAACTTTTTCACTCTCCTCTTTCACCTTCATCAAGAGGCTTTTTAGTTCCTCTTCACTTTCTGCCATAAGGGTGGTGTCATCTGCATATCTGAGGTTATTGATATTTCTCCCGGCAATCTTGATTCCAGCTTGTGTTTCTTCCAGTCCAGCGTTTCTCATGATGTACTCTGCATAGAAGTTAAATAAGCAGGGTGACAATATACAGCCTTGACGTACTCCTTTTCCTATTTGGAACCAGTCTGTTGTTCCATGTCCAGTTCTAACTGTTGCTTCCTGACCTGCATACAGATTTCTCAAGAGGCAGGTCAGGTGGTCTGGTATTCCCATCTCTTTCAGAATTTTCCACAGTTTATTATGATCCACACAGTCAAAGGCTTTGGCATAGTCAATAAAGCAGAAATAGATGTTTTTCTGGAACTCTCTTGCTTTTTCCATGATCCAGCGGATACTGGCAATTTGATCTCTGGTTCCTCTGCCTTTTCTAAAACCAGCTTGAACATCTGGAAGTTCACGGTTCACGTATTGCTGAAGCCTGGCTTGGAGGATTTTGAGCATTACTTTACTACCATGTGAGATGAGTGCAATTGTGTGGTAGTTTGAGCATTCTTTGGCATTGCCTTTCTTTGGGACTGGAATGAAAACTAACCTTTTCCAGTCCTGTGGCCACTGGTGAGTTTTCCAAATTTGCTGGCATCTTGAGTGCAGCACTTTCACAGCATCATCTTTCAGGATTTGAAACAGCTCAACTGGAATGCCATCACCTCCACTAGCTTTGTTCGTAGTGATGCTTTCTAAGGCCCACTTGACTGTACATTCCAGGATGTCTGGCTCTAGGTGAGTGATCAGACCATCGTGATTATCTGGGTCGTGAAGATCTTTTTTGTACAGTTCTTGTGTGTATTCTTGCCACCTCTTCTTAATATCTTCTGCTTCTGTTAGGTCCATACCATTTCTGTCCTTTATTGAGCCCATCTTTGCATGAAATGTTCCTTGGTGCTCAAGTACCTTATATAAAATGGAATAATATTTACGTGTAATCTATGCACATCCTCCCATACACTTTAAATCATTTCTAAATTAACCTAGGAGATCTAGGGACAGTACAGATCTATTTCCAACACCTCTTCTGTGAATATACCTTTTATGTCTTTTTCTCCATTTATTTGCCTTGATGGCTATGTGATGATTGCATTTTAATGGGAGCTACTATTAAAAATTTTTATCTTTGTACTATAGCTAGAGAAAAGGGAGCAGTTTGAGATTTAGATTTGCTCTGTTTGAGATTTAGATTTTGCTGCTTTGGACATAGGTAGGAATAATAACATTTTATTAGTCCACCAGCCTTAGCTGTCTAAAACAGTACTGTCCAGTACAATTCTGTAATGATGGAAGGAAATCTGTTATTTCTTCCTATCTGTTAATGGTAGCACCTAGCCACACATAACTGTTGAGCACTTGATAGGTGATGGCCTAATTGAGGAACTCCAGTCGTAGTTTAATGTAATTACAGTTACTTTGAAATCGCTGCATTTGGCCAGTGACTACTGTGTTAGCACAGTCTAGAGGACATCCTCAGTTCAGTTCAGTTGCTCAGTCATGTCCTGACTGTTTGTGACCCCATAGACCGCAGCACACCAGGCCTCCCTGTCCATCGCCAATTCCCAGAGTTTACTCAAACTCATGTCCATTGAGTCGGTGATGCCATCCAACCATCTCATCCTCTGTCGTCCCCTTCTCCTCCTGCCTTCAATCTTTCCTGGCATCAGGGTCTTTTCAAATGAGTCAGTTCTTTGCATCCAGTGGCCAAAAGTATTGGAGTTCAGCTCCAGCATCAGTCCTTCCAATGAATATTCAGGACTGATCCCCTTCAGGATGGACTGGTTGGATCTCCTTGCAGTCCAAGGGACTCTCAAGAGTCTTCTCCAACACCACAGTTCAAAAGCATCAATCCTTCGGCGCTTCAGTCCTTCAGTCCAACTCTCACATCCATACATGACTACTGGACTACATCCTAGAATGTAGAAGAAAGCGAAGATGGTTTCTGTTTTCTGTATTTATTTCCAGGGGTGTCCTTTAGTTCCTCATTCAGAAATGACTTATGACTTACTTGTATTAGAACTTCTAAGCATATTAATCTGCTTTTCATAGTTCATGGATTAGGAGCAACAATCCTATCTAGAGGAAGAGGCTTACCAGCAGTATACAAGTTTGGCTGATAACAGGAGAAACAGGAAAACTGACAGTCAAGTGGACTACTCAAACATGGCAACATCATGCAAAAACAGTATAATCATGTTTATGATGATGCCCTAAATTACCTTTCAGTCAATGTCCTCTGTTTAAGAGGACAGGAGAAAAGATATTCAAAACAGCAAGTAAAAAGAAAAAACAACAGTTTGGCCTTTGTCAGTTGTCTGGATGTGGTGTGTGTGTAGGCATCCTCTACTTCCTGGATAACACATCTCTTGCTGAGGGGGCACCTGATGTTACAGGTTGCTTTGTCCTACTGTGGCTTTTTTCTTGCTGTCTTGCTGTCTGAGGTGCTTTTAATAAATCTGGAGTTTTATTACCTATAATTTCAGAACAACTTGTAATCATGGTCCTTTGAGCAGGAATCCCATGTCCTAAGGACTTAGTGCTGTATTTCAGACCTGAATGCAGCTACTGAATTTAAAACATTTTCAACTTTAAAGAATTCATACAAATATCATGTATTTATAATAGAAGTGGTAGAAAACATAGGTAAACAAGAGGAAGAAAATGTAATTCTCTCTTAATTCCACCATTGAGTGAGAAGCACCGTCAGTAGATACCCTTTTGTAGGAATGTGTGTGTTTTTATATATGCATGTACACACCTAACTATGAGCAAAACTTAAAAGAGTGATGATACGTAATGTTTTCTGATTTGTATTTTTCATTTAGTACTGTTTCATGAGCACCTTCCTCACCAGTCAGTGTTACTAAACATTTTTAGTGGCTGCATAATATTTCATTGTATGGGTGTATCATAGTCTAATCAACTAATTTTCTATTCTTGCATCTTTGTTTCCAGTTTTTCAAAGCTGCTTTTGATAAAGCACAGGGAGCTCTGCTCAATATTCTGTAATAACCTAAGTGGGAAAAGAATTTGAAAGAGAATAGATATAACATGTATGTGTATAACTGAGTGACTTTTCTGTACACCTGAAACTAACACAACATTGTTAATCAACTATATGCCAATATAAAATAAAAATTTTTTTTAAACCACTGAAGAAAAAAACATCTGCTTTTGAGAAGGTAGTTTGACTTTTCATATCAGTTGGTGATCTTTCAGTCACAAAAGTTAGGCAGATACTATGGCCCTATCCTCACTACTCCTTTATTCCCTAAACTCTAGGACTGCTTTTTCAGGTGACGGCTTCCTGCTGAATGTCCCAGAACTGTGTGAATCACAGGTAGACCCAGAGTTCTCATAGGTTCCCTGTGTTTGAAGACGTGTGCAGTCCTTTTTTGCTCCCAAGTAGCTGAGGGCACAACTAGGCATACCATGTTTTGGGAATTGTAGGGTAATAGTAATCTTTTTCTTTCCTTTTTTTTTTGGAGTAATCTTAATCTTCATTGTACTTACCATGTGCATTTTCAGAAATAACTTCAGAAATACTGGGAAGTTATCTCTGTCTGTGTTGTTCTATGTGAGTCTGTGTGTGTGGATCTGGCCTTCCTTCTCTCTTAAATCTCACTGTTATGTTTCTGGAACAGCCTAGGACTAATCTGGGGACTTTTGATTCAGTTTTGGAAAGGGAAGGGCTCCAAGGACATGTCTCTATAGAGATGTATGTTTTTTCTTCAAAATAGCTTCTTTTCTCCTTGTTGTTTTGAGATGGCCACTTGATATCATTTTTATTTCTCTGATTTTAAGTACTCAAGGAACTTATGTCAAATAAACTAAAAATCTTGTAAGTTTGCCCTTTTTTTTTTTTGAAAGCTTAGGTTATTTCTTAGTGTTTGCAAAGCTTCTGACTTAATGTGCTATGTATATTGTGGGGGGAGTGGTGTGTGTGTATAATGGGGGTGGTGCTCTGTTCAGGGTTGTCTCCATCTATCTGCTGGAACCAAATGAACCACCTAATTTTTTACTCTCCTAGGAGCTGGGAAAATATGGTCTGCTCTATTACAATGCACTGTTCATGATTCTGCCCACCCTGGCCATTGCATATTTTACGGGAGATGCCCAAAAGGTAAGACTTTCTAATTATGGCATCAATCATGCCTTATGTTTTGGAATTTTATTTTTATTTGTATGACCAAAAGATAGACAGTTTGGTTGTTAAAAAGTAATGTTCTTACTAAGTGACGAAAAACCAAGAATTTACTTTTTAGCTTGCTAATGTCATGCTAACCTTTTTGGATAGTGCTAAAATAGCTTAAAATAGCTCTGGCTGTCAACATAAAAATAGTGCATGCCGTCTGTTGTCCTTCTCTTACGTGCCAGCAGGTTAGAGGAAGGGAACTTTTACATTTCTGCTGAACTACAGAGTAGGAATAGTAGCAGATTATCCTTGAAAAACAAAAAATCCAGAAGTAGTAGAATTCATCAAACCTAAACAAAATGCTTGGCATCTCCAGAAGCTCTCAGTTTTGGTGACAGTTGTTATGCTGGCTTAAATCCCAGACTGTTTTTTTCCCCTCAGGAGATATTTAGCCCAGTGGTGACTTAACCACATAAATAGCAACTAATATAGTAGTTAACTCATTTTCTGCAAATGTCTAGCTAAAATCCAGAATAACATAACAAACTAAATCCAGACAAGAATTTTTCTCTGAAACAAATGCATATTCATAGGGTAAAAATTGGTAACATTTTGTTAGAATTCACAAAATTTTGAGAACTTAATGGAAATCTGCAATTCTGCCAAGGATTTCTGTACCAAAATTCCTTCTAATGATTCCCCTGGCTAGTAGTTTCTTCAGAATAAATGTGTTGATTATTTATTCTAATGACAGTGACAAATTCCACCAGTCAGTCAGAACCAAAGTAAAGCAAAGGTTTTTGGAAATACTTAGGCTATTAAAAAAAATCAGCGGTAGGAGAGGAGTGACTGCTTATAAAGCTTTTCTTTTTTTAAAATCAAGAGCTCGCTCTTTCTTGTAAAACTGACATAGAACATATGTAAATACTTTAATGAATAGAGTGTTGAATAAGTTTTTTTGTGGCTCTGAAAAAAGTGGGAAGAGAAACTAATATTTACTGAGTTTCTGTTATGTGCCACTCAGTTTATGTATATATAATGTAATATAGTCCTTAAGGATTCCCTGATCACTCAGTTGGTAAAAAACCGCCTGCAATGCAGGAGACCCTGGTTTGATTCCTAGGTCGGGAAGATCCTCTGGAAAGGGATAGGCTAACCACTCCAGTATTCTTGGGCTTACCTTGTGGCTCAGCTGGCTGGTAAAGAATCCACCTGCAATGTAGGAGACCTGGATTTGATTCCTGTTTGGGAAGATCCCCTGGAGAAGGGAAAAGTTAACCCACTCCAGTATTCTGGCCTGGAGAATTCCAGGCACTGTATAGTCCATGGGGTCACAAAGAGTTGGACAAGATTGAGCGACTTTCACTTTATGGACCCCATAACAGCTATAGGAAGTTTGAAGTAACCCTATATATTTTTTTAATTAAAATTTATTTTATTTATTTGGCTGTATTAGGTCTTAGTTGAGGCATGTGGGCTATTCAGTATTAGTTAAGGCATGCAGGATCTTTCAGTTGCTGTATGTGGGATCTAGTTCTCTGACCAGAAATCAAGCCCAGGTCCCTTGCATTGGGAGCTCAGAGTCTTAGCCACTGGACCACCAGGGAGGTCCCTGAATGAACCCTATTTTATTAATGTGAAAATAGAGGTTCAGAGAGACTGAATAACTTGCCCAGCATCATACTATCAGCGGGGTAGTAGAATCAGGACTTAAACCCAAGCCTGATTGCAGGGACCATGGTCTCTTCAGTGCTCTGCCTACCTCTAGCTAACCTGAGCAGAAGTACCCTCCACCCTTTAGCTTTGGGGCAAGAATGTAATGTAAAATAACCCGATACCTCATGGCAACACAGGTGTTCCAAATCTTCAGGCCAACTTGTACATGAGAAAGTTGGAAGAATTAATGTGGTTAGGTATTCTACAGACTTGGCAAAAAATGGAATTTTCATTAATTTGAAACTTTGACTAGTAGCTTGTAGATACTTGAAAAAATTGACTGAAGGAGATATTTCTTCATTCCAGAGTGATGATCATTTAACTAGAAATTACCTGCCAGGTTGTAGCAAAATCCATGCATGTTTTGAAGTTCACTAACATACTTTCCATTTTAAATGCTTCAATATAAGTGTTTACTTATAGTGAAAAAAATGACTTTGCCACCTATATTGGGATGAGATTTAGATTTTACTCTTCTTTTTTAAAACTTCCCTGGTGGCTCAGATGGTAAAGCGTCTGCCTACAATGCGGGAGACCCAGGTTCAGGAAGATCCTCTGGAGAAGGAAATGGCAATCCACTCCAGTATTCTTGCCTGGAAAATCCCATGGACTGAGGAGCCTGGTAGGCTACAGTCCATGGAGTCGCAAAGAGTCAGACACGACTTTTTTAAGGCAGAGGAGTGGAATTGAGTAATCTTTTTGTGTTTCTTAATAAAAATGCCAAGCAAAGGTCACGAAAGGTTTTTTTGAAAGAATAATGTTTTTAAAGAATGACAGAATTTATCTAAATGCTTTCAAGTTGGGATGATAAACTAATCAGGGAGACTGAACTCAATTGCTTTGTGATCAGCCCCATCATTGTTTTTGGGTTTCACATGTTTGTTCATTCTCATTCTTATTATCAATTAATATGATTCTTATAAAATAGTTCAGTTCAGTCGCTCAGTTGTGTCCGACTTTTTTCGACCCCATGAATCGCAGCATGCCAGGCCTCCCTGTCCATCACCAACTCCCGGAATTTACTCAGACTCATGTCCATCGAGTCAGTGATGCCATCCAGCCATCTCATCCTCGGTCGTCCCCTTCTCCTCCTGCCTCCAATCCCTCCCAGCATCAGAGTCTTTTCCAATGAGTCAACTCTTCGCATGAGGTGGCCAAAGTACTGGAGTTTCAGTCTAAGCCTCATTCCGTCCAAAGAACACCCAGGGCTGATCTCCTTTAGAATGGACTGATTGGATCTCCTTGCAGTCCAAGGGACTCGCAAGAGTCTTCTCCAACACCACAGTTCAAAAGCATCAATTCCTCGGCACTCAGCCTTCTTCACAGTCCAACTCTCACATCATATATGACTACTGAAAAAACCATAGCCTTGACTAGACAGACTTTTGTTGGCAAAGTAATGTCTCTGCTTTTGAATATGCTATCTAGGTTGGTCATAACTTTTCTTCCAAGGAGTAAGCGTCTTTGAATTTCATGGCTGCAATCACCATCTGCAGTGATTTTGGAGCCCAAAAAAATGAAGTCTGACACTGTTTCCACTGTTTCCCCATCTATTTCCCATGAAGTGATGGGACCAGATGCCATGATCTTCGTTTTCTGAAGGTTGAGCTTTAAGCCAACTTTTTCACTCTCCTCTTTCACTTTCATCAAGAGGCTTTTTAGTTCCTCTTCACTTTCTGCCATAAGGGTGGTGTCATCTGCATATCTGACATTATTGATATTTCTCCCGACAATCTTTATTGGAGTACAGATGGACCTACTGGCTGGCAGGCTTAAAATCTCATGTTCTTTTTCTTAACATTCTCTCCCTCTAACATTCTTGGGTAGTTATTAAGTGCTGTTATGTGTCTCTGGGCTCAGGTGATATGAAAGAAAGATGAATTAGGTGGTATTCTTGCCTCTGAGGATCATTTAGTTGTCTCAGGGAGCAGACCTGTCAGCAGCAGAGTCATTAGTGTTATAGGTTCTGTGGGAGAACTGTTGGGTTGGAAAACATAAGTGGATCAATTCCACCTCCTTGCTAGAGAGGGAATGCCTGTCTTATGGAACTTTGCCTACAAACAGGATGAAAATACAAATGATGTGAATAATCAGTACTGTTTGGTAGGATTTGAATTTAATTCAGCGCTTAGGAACTCCAAGAATTTTGAGTTTGATTCTGTTTCTAAATCCCTTTGTTTCTAAATTTTTGTATGCTTGTTACTACAATTTTAAATTCAGTTCAGATTCAGTCAGTTCAGTATTTCTGAGCACATTTCTTATGCTGAAAAAGCCTTGGGCTAAGTTCTCTTGGGAATAGGTGAGAAATACAACACAGTCTTTGCCACTCAAGGAGGACATTTGACTTGCTACAGAGGTGGTGTAAGATCCAGCACCAAAGTGTGTGCCAGTCAGTCAGGACTGTAAGTATTGTAGGAGGAAGCACGTGTGGACGAAATATCAAGCTTGGCTTATTAAGGAAGATAGGGCTTGGTTTTCTGACCCACCAACTGCAACAAGTAACACTAACCTATTCTTTGAGTATCATCATTAGAGGCACAACTTACAGAAGTGGTTGAATGGTTTGCTTTTATTGACAAGCACAGAAGCACTAGGGGGAAGCCATCGATGCCCTGACACGTCCTAGAGACTCACGGTATCCTACCAGAGGTTGCGGTTGATTCCTTCCACTGAAAGGTTCAGTTTCGTAGTCAGTGGACTGCTTGTCTGAAGTTCTGGCAAAAGGGTTCACATTACAGAGTAGAATATGTGGCAGGATTTCAAGTAAGCGTTTTCTCTTAGGTCCAGCTCATGTTCAGCGTGTGTCTTTTAGGTTGGGTTTCCCCTTCAAAATATGTGTATGTGTAAATGGGCAAACATTCATGTATGTGCATGTATTTTTTTGAAAAAGAGTGGACACTTTTTGGTGTGACAGTTTAGCTTTAAATAGAACCGTTCCATATTAACAAGTCTACTTCTGGTGTTCAAGTAATACTTCACCTATAGGATATGGTGCTTTGTACCTGCTAAGATGCTTCCATGTTAATCATTTCCCCCTAATCTTCATTGTGTACTTGTGCGGTAGATTGTTAATCTGGTTTATAGAGGTTAAAGACATGCTTGAGGTTACCTGGTGACAGAGTTTAGTACGAGAACCACTCCGCCTTTTTTTGTTTGTTTGTTTGACCATACCATGAAACTTCAGGGATTTTAGTTCCTGACCAGGGATCAAACCTGGGTCCCCTGAAGTGGAAGCACAGAGTCCTAACCACTGGACAACCAGGGAATTCTCTAAAACCAGTCTTTCTGTCTCTAAGGAGATCTCTTGCTGTTTGTCTGATCACATCTATCTCCCAAAGCTATTTGCTGACTCCCTGACTGACTTTTTCCACTGTTCGGGACTATGCATATAGAACAAGCTATTGAAGGGAAGAAATATCTCAGATTAATATTAGAAGTGGAGTCTCTGCAGCTTGGCTTTGTTGTTAATTGTTTACAAATTGTTTCATTCAGCAAATATCTGTTGAGTGCTTCTTATATGTCAGGTGCTGTTCTAAGTTAAAAACACATGCCTTTGCTTCAAAGGAGCTTACATTCCAATGATGTAAGATAGACTAAACATAAATTATATAGTAAGAGCTATAAAGAGAGATAAAACAAGGAAGAGAGTGATTAGGGAAGTACTATTTTGGATAAGATGATTAGGGAAAGCATCTTTATAAGCTTCGTTTGAGCAGACACTGAATGTATGGACTCAGAGACCAGCTGGTGTGGCTCTTTAGAAGGGGTAGTCTAGGCCAAGTATTCTAAGGGCTGAGGTAGGAGCTTGTTCACAGGGGATGTTTTCTGAAGAGGTAAATATCAGGAGAAGTCAGAGTGGGCCTTGAAAGATGTAGAGGCAGAGAAACAAAAGGTACATTCTGGGTGGAATTGACAACCTGAGCACAGGCACAGCCCCAAGGACCAGAATCTTCAGTGTGGTTAGAAGATGTAAGTCAAGGACTTTGGAGCCTTTAGCAGAGAGCCTTTAGAGCATGTGGTTCCAGCCCCTTATCTCACAGATGAGGGAACTGGGGCCCAAAGAGGGCTCTGGACTAGACCCCAGATTCCTGGGTCTGCAGCTAGTGTCTCCCTCTTCCTGCCACACCACGCCCCACTTCCTTCTCAGTTGGAGCCAGTGCTAGGCACAGGAATTTGAAATTTACTATGTCAATAACGACACATCCCTAAAAGTTTGTGACATAAGTGGTACAGCTGAGAGAACTTGGGGCCAGAATGCAAAAGACCAGCAACCTCCAGGTCTGTTTACGAGCACTGTCTGGCTCCGGGCAAGTCCTGTCTGCTCTCTATGCAAAAGACCAGCAACCTCCAGGTCTGTTTACGAGCACTGTCTGGCTCCGGGCAAGTCCTGTCTGCTCTCTCGGCCTGCTCTGTCACGTGGTAACTGAGTAGGTTGTATCCACTAAGTTGATGGGTTCTGTAGGTAGGGCCTTTTCAGGGCTGAGACAGCATGTCTGAAGAGTAGAAGGCACACCAGTGTGGAGACTGAGCTGCTGTTCCTGACAGCTGGCACGAGCCCAGTTGCTCCCTGACTCCTAATAACCTGTGCTGATAAACTGCTCTCATCTATTGGACTTATGGCTTTCCTGACCGAGAGCTATTTTGTTTGGAAGCTCTCTATTGAATGAAAAGATTGCCAAGATAAATTATTAAATGAAGAAGCGCAGTGTAAAATAATGCATCTGGTATACTAGCTTTAGAATAAAATACAAAGGAAAAAAAAAATGTATGTACATATTCATCTAGTTTACTTACTGTTTAAGTAAAGAGACTATGAAGAATATACATGAAATTAACAAAGTAATCACCAGTTTGCTTGTGAGAGAGAAAATAGGAAAGTGTAGAACAGAAATGCAATGAAGACTTCGTTACTTATTTTTTTCTGATTGTAGAACTATATGAATTTATTTAAACTGCATTTTATAAAAGGAACATTAAAAAAGTTTTTTTCTGTAAATAATGGCTATCCAGTGATGAATTCTAAACTTTAAAATGACTGGGGGAAGTGGGGCAAATTAACTTGTTTTCACTGTTTCAGAATTTCAGACTCCTGACCCAGGATTCAAATTGAAGCAAAATCAGATCCAGATTTTTTTTTGAAAATCCCACTGTTGACCTTAGTAGGGAGAAAAGAGAAGACTTCCCTCTGTTGGAGCAAGAATTCAATAAGAGGGCTCTGAAAGGTCAGCACCCCAGGGAGGCAGGAGTTACACAGAGCAGTTGATGGAGCTGGCACAGCTTTTAAGGAAAAATTGAAAGCCAGTGAAGAAAATAACTAAATTTCCATAAAAGTGAAAGGCAAGATCCTTTCACTTTTCCATACTTGTCCTTGGCAAAATGTTCTGAGAAACCCCGCGCGCGCGCGCGTGTGTGTGTGTGTGTGTGTGGTGTAATTTTTCAAAAAGTTTAAGTTCTCGAAGTCCTGGGCTTACCAGAAACCAAGGAACCAATATATTCAGCATTTAGTTTTTCTAAACACAAATCTTCTAACTTTAAAACATTCTCCTTAGAAAAAAACAAAAACTGCGGTAAAGCCAGCTTTTACTATTAACGGAAGAGACCTAGTTAACATTGATAAAGGTGGAGCAAGCACCAGCTAACTAATGGCTTTCTGAAGTGTCAGATTGAAAAGACTGTGTTTAAACTTGTTAGTTGCTACCTCCAAAAGGGAATGTGTGCAGCACAAAGCCAGCGATTCAGAGCGTTGGGAGCTGGAGCCGGGCTTGCTGGCAGCACCCCCTGTTAGGTGTTCTCACGTAGGGATGGGAGAACAGACCCTTTGCTGTAGCTCTCACAAGGCCAGCACTGTAGGCCCTGGGACACTGTATAATGTCTTCATTCTGTCACTGGTTAAATTACATGGCTCAGATGAGTTTTACAGGAAAAGTTCTTGCACAGATTATCTACCGGGAGGTATCTCTTACTAAGCATTGCTACTAAATAATGAAGAATTATTAGGCTGTTGCCTTAGGCTGTCCAGGGTTATTAATCTTTTCTGTGGCCCTCTGTGAACCGTTATAGATTGATTCTCAAACCCTGAAGTGTTCTTTCCCACATAGAGACAGGGCCCTTATGCTTTTCTGGGCCTTGGTATTCTCAAACATAATATGAGTGTATTGGATCAGTTATTCTTTATTTATGAATGACTAGATCTTTCTCTATGATGGGGTTAATGGCGACCTCCTCCAAGAGGGCGTATGCCATACCCAGGTCTAATGCACCCAGAGCCCCTTGCCCCTGTAGCTGTCCACTGCTGACCCATACCTCCCAGGGGACATTCAAACAGAGTTCTGTCTCAGTCTCTGTGGGGTCTCTGGGTCCTAGTGTGTACAAGGTTGGTTTGAGTCCTCTGAGTGTCTCTGGCAGGTATGGGGTTTGATTCCAAAGACAGTTTTGCCCCTCCTGCTGTCTTGTTGGGGCTTCTCCTTTGCCCTTGGACATGGGGTATCTCCTCAAAGTCACTCCAGTGCTGTGCAGCCACTGCTCCAGTGCCACAGGACTGGGAAAAAGGACTCTTTAGGGCACAAAGAAACCCGTGTGTGCACCAGGACCCAGGAGAAAGGATCAGTGACCCCACAAGAAACTGGCCCAGACTTGCCTGGGAGTGATCAGGAGTCTCCAGTGGAGGCGTGGGCTGGCAATGGCCTGCTGCAGGGTTGGGGGCACTGAGTGCATCAGTGTATGCTTGGGACCTTTTGAAGGATGTTTCCATTATCTTCATTCAGTTCAGTCACTCAGTCACGTCCGACTCTTTGCGACCCCATGGACTGCAGCACGCCAGGCTTACCTGTCCATCACCAACTCCCAGAGCTTACTCAAACTCATGTCCATTGAGTCGGTGATGCCATCCAACCATCTCATCCTCTGTCATCTCCTTCCCTTCTACTCTAGCCTTCAATCTTTCCCAGCATCAGGGTCTTTTCCAATGAGTCGGTTCTTTGCCTCAGGTGGCCAAAGTATTGGAATTTCAGCTTCAACATCAGTTTTTCCAACGAATATTCAGGACTGATCTCCTTTAGGATGGACTGGTTGGATCTCCTTGCTGTCCAAGAGTCTTCTCCAATACCACTGTTCAGAAGTTTTGACTGGACGGACCTTTGTTAGCAAAGTAATGTCTCTGCTTTTGAATATGCTGTCTAGGGTGGTCATAACTTTCCTTCCAAGGAGTAAGCGTCTTTTAATTTCATGGCTGCAGTCACCATCTGAAGTGATTTTGGAGCCCAAAAAAATGAAGTCTGACACTGTTTCCACTGTTTCCTCATCTATTTCCCATGAAGTGATGGGACCAGATGCCATGATCTTTGTTTTCTGAATGTTGAGCTTTAAGCCAACTTTTTCACTCTCCACTTTCACTTTGATCAAGAGGCTTTTTAGTTCCTCTTCACTTTCTGCCATAAAGGTGGTGTCATCTGCATATCTGAGGTTATTGAGATTTCTCCCAGCAATCTTGATTCCAGCTTGTGCTTCTTCCAGCCCAGCATTTCTCATGATGTACTCTGCATATAAGTAAAATAAGCAGGGTGACAATATACAGCCTTGACGTACTCCTTTTCCTATTTGGAATCAGTCTGTTGTTCCATGTCTAGTTCTAACTGTTGTTTCCTGACCTGCATACAGCTTTTTTCAAGAGGCAGGTCAGGTGGTCTGGTATTCCCATCTACTGAAGAATTTTCCACACAGTCAAAGGTTTTGGCATAGTCAATAAAGCCGAAATAGATGTTTTTCTGGAACTCTCTTGCTTTTTCCATGATCCAGTGGATGTTGGCAATTTGATCTCTGGTTCCTCTGCCTTTTCTAAAGCCAGCTTGAACATCTGAAATTTCAC